>DWQK01003488.1:0-11509 GCA_018231225.1 Noctuana stator | reverse complement strand
TATGAGGGGGCGCGCTGACAGCCGATAGCATCGCATCGCACCGTGGGAGTCTCGTCGACAACTGCAAGTGTTCGAGTGGAACCTACCGAGCCGCGTAGCGCGGAAGAAAGGTGCGTCTGCCGACATGTTAAATTATGAGGCGACCGTAACGTACTGTCCCCAGCGGTAGCACAGCATCCATCTACAATCTCAACTTGGACTGCGGTATTGTCCGAGGTAGGGTATACGTAGTTAACCGAAAATTACAATGCACTACAATACCTATTGCTGCAATGTTGTAATAGCATCACTGTTGGCTATCACAGCAATTTCATATGACCATAGGTACCATTCTTATTTTAATAACCATTTAAATAGAATAGAAATAAATACTTAACTCATACCAATAAGTTAAATAAACCGTCACATTATATAAATAATTTATGCTCACTTTAATAGGTAGGTACCAGTATGACACCAGCCTGTAATGCACGCCGTTCGTAATCGAATTGGAATCCAAAGTCAAATTTCTGCATCATGAGTCTGATTAGGTACGAGTATGTTCAGTTATCCGATAGGAGAATCCATTTAATACATCTTATATGGTTCTAATCTGGTGTGGTGCGAACTACTGCGAACCGCCCGCGCCACTGGCTGGCCACAGCCACACGATGCGCCATACGCCACACCGCACGGCGCATTACCGACGACCGGCACGGACGCGCGCGCGCCCAGTGCGCCCATTTCTCTAATCGTCACGTCACTGCGTAATGACGCCGCGCGCTCCCTGTAATAACCTATCGAGATATGCACGATTAGACCACATTCGGCCGCAGCATCATAAACCCGTACCGACATCGATGTAATGTAATAAAAATGATACCACTAAAGCACACCGCTCCAATCTGTTCGGAGGCGACTGCTTAATTCAGATTTGGTAGCGATCCGTTATCTCATCACGAATAATAAGCAAAAACGTGCAGACCGTGCAATCTTCTTACTCCACAATCTGCCTGTATTGGTAACGAAGTTTCATAAACTCTATTATACGTTTCATTGCATCTATAAATTAAGTAGGCAGCAAGTAAATTTACACCTTCATAAAAATAGTTTGCAAGCCACACGCTATGTACTTATATTACAATAAACTTTCACTTTTATTTTTAATTTTAAAACCTTTTACTAGATACAAGAGAAATAGTCCATTTCGTATTATTAATATCCAGTCATATAAAATACCAGCCGGTGTTTATAGGTTGAAATGAATTGAATGTGAATGCTAAAATGGTTTCGCTAATAAATTTATATTTCCATTGTCCACTCGGCTCTGAACCTGTAAGTATGCATAAGAATTTGTATGGGACACTCGGGTCCGCCCCGTAATTACGTCGTGCTACAATTAGAGGGTAGTAATTGCATAAAAATGTGAGTGTTAATTATTCGTACAGAAATTGCGAGTTGTAAGATAGATGGCGCGATAGCATTCCGTTAGGGGTTTCGTGCGAGTCGAGTAGCGGGACCCCAACGTCCGCGCAGGTGCCCGCAACGGGACCGAAAGGTCAGGGCTCGTGCATATGTTGCCCCGATAAACTACCCTGACTGCTGGCAACCCCCGGCGCGGCCGACGAATAAATTGCAATGAGAAATGTTTACAGCCCTCCCGCTCCCGTCGCGACACTGCCACGCGAGACGGCGGCTTAAAACGTATTACGTGTTAATGCAACCCATCTGAAGTTGCGAACTTTCAAACTACCTGCTTTAAACGTTTTGCAACTAAATTATAGTTCTATCGACGCCTTGAATGCCTTTCAATAGGGATTGTGAATTGTGCCTACACATCTATTAGTATCTATTAGTCGACCAAAAGGTAAAGTTAAGGAATAAGAAAGATCTACGAGTACGAGTACGATTTCGTATTGTAATTTAGAATTTAGATTTTACTACTTTAATCATTTACCATTATTATTACTACAAAAACCAAAAGCCAAGTTAACATTTGTCAGTTAAGTTTACCAAGAACAACGGCAGGTTTGGTGATAATAATGTTTTTACCGGAGGCACTGGAATAAGTTTATATGTATTATAATTAGTTTTGTAGTCTTATTCGTTGTCATTATTTAATTCAACTCTGGATTTTTTTATGAGAACTGTATTTGTGTAATACGTAAACCACTTTATAGCTAATGCCTATAGTCCTAGACTTTAGGAGTCTGGTCTGGATGGTGTTAAATATCGGGTTCTTGATTCTAATGTGGAAACCTTTTTTTAAACTCTAACGGAAAACTGTTCAGAAGCTAAACCAGAATTCAGGTACATCATAGATTCATGTCATTTTTGTTTCTTGAACATTAAAATTTCTGATCTTTTGATTGTACAGATAGAAAACTAGCGGTGAGCTTATAGTTCGGCTGTTCCACATTTACAAACAATCCAACTAATATTATAAACTTGAAAGTTTGTAAGTATGGATACATTGATGGATGTTTGTTAGTCTTTCATGTAAAAACTACTGAATGGATTTTAATTAAACTACTATTTATAAAGATATTTTGAGAATTGCTCGAAATACTAATCCTGCTCAGACGAAGTCGCGGGCACTAGCTAGTCTAACATATAGGTACCTAAGTTTCATTAATATTAGGATCAGGTAACTTCCTAATGTTGTTATTCACTCACTTTATTCCCGTTACCTACCAACATTTAACCTACCATTTTTAAGGTAATTATTTGTTTTAAATGATTTCTTACATTCAAATGAATAGAGCTTTCTTTTATTAGTCATAACAGTAAGTGTTGCGGGTCGGCTTATTGTTAGAAGGTACCGGCGGGCCGGACGGCCGGACGGCCGGGGTTGTGCAATTTTGTTCTCCGGATGTTTTGTTTACGTCTTTTTAATCTTTTTGTCATTCAAGCTCAGAGTTGGGGCAATAAATTAGAAAGTGGCGCGTTTACCTCACGTCGCAATCCGAATCATTTTTTGTCGCGATCGCTTTCCCCGCTACAAAGACGAGTAATTGCTTTTTTGGGGACCACTAATACGGAGAAATGTGATAATAAACAAATGTTTTCTTAAAAACTGTACAATTTTATTGTTCTTACTTTAAACAAGTTTATGTTCTTACCTATTCGCTCTGAACACAGTTATAAAACTGTTAAAAGAGGCTGATCGTTCGGAATATATTTATTATGTATTAAAAACCGTTAGCAAATTTCATTTTTTTAATGTTAATTATTAGATTCTGTGCAAAATGGAAATAAATTAAATACCTACAACATTATTAAACGCGCTTAATTGCATTTTTACACTTTATAATTAAATTTAATTTAATAAAAAAATAACCGACAACAAGGTAATACGTGAGGCATCGTTGAAGTTAATAATATTTATAGCGAACACACTCTTCTTAACTTCTAAAAGTTATCCGAGGTCAAAATTTTAAGGGTAGTGAAAGTGAAGAGAGGCAAAATGAACTCACCCGAGTCCATGCGCTGAGTGGTGGTGAATGGTGGATGGTGGTGAGCGGTTGCGGGCGAGTGGTGCCCCGCCCGCCGGCTTCATTATGCACCCCGCTCGAGCTCAAATGTCAGACTGTCTAACGGGACCTCACGTGCTAGGGCTCCTAGGCCTCGGTGCTATTCCTAGCTCACCCCCGCCGCTAACGGGTCAATGTCGGTTATGACATGACAGACACTCTGTTCTGAACGCTCGTCGATCGAACTAATAACGGAACTTTTCAGCGGATATTCAGCGTAGCTTGCGATAGTCCGTCTTGTTTGTTGAAAACATTATCTAACATTTTAGATTAAATGTTGATACATTAACAAAAATGAATTGTCATGCGCAGATAACGGTTTAAGTCCAAAAATATACCACAATATTATTATGTCATTGAAATACAACAGATACCGAAATAAGTATCTATAGGTATGTCTTTATTAGATCATAGATTGCTGTTTTGTTTGCTATTTTGCTAACAAACTACCAATCTAAATTGCTAAATGGAATCGACTGAAAGAAAAAGATTGTACATAGGTATAGGTATACTCGTATTTTAATCATGTCGAAAATTTGTTTGTTTGAAATCAACGAACCGAAAGTCTCCCGAAAAGGTTAGCCAGCAGATTAAGTTATCAAAATGTTACATTGAAAAGAAAAACGGCCTAAATATAATCGAATGAAGTTTCCAGGTGGTGGTTGAGAGCAGCCCGGCAGAGGTTCCCAGGACAGCCGGCGGGGCCGCTTTTTGCGGGCCGCGCGGGAATGCGTCGCACAATTACCAAACAGCAGAAGAAATGGCGACCGTCCGCGCCCGCTTGCGATTTATAGCAGCGAACGCCCGATATAATTGTATGTAATTGCATTTCATTGATAAACGTATAAAGTTAGTTAGGTGTGTTGAGGGAAGGCTCTGGACCGCCACTAAATTACTTCAAGTCTTATGATGGTATTACAAATACTGTCAATCGATCCAGGTGTCAAGTGTAGGTGGACGTGTATGATGTAGTATATCGTACTTGTGACCTAAACGCGCTTCTTTGACAAGCCTATCAAACACTAAATTCTGGAAGAGCAATTCGTATATGGTCAAACCGTACCTTTATGGAAAGTTATAAGACAAGTTAACTATTATAATATCACCTGATTTGCATTTTTGTAGTTTTTGCATAAAAGAAACAATTAATACAATGTTATTTGAAACTCATGTTACAAGACGGAATGCGAGAGGAAAAAACATTAGCATTGTAGAGAGCTGCGGAAATGCGTGTCGAGTTGCATGCGTATTTGCGTACGCCACAGATTAAGTAATTAAACGATTAGCACGGCTACATTCTATAAGTAGTTTGTGTGAAAAACTAATTTGTGAACATTGTGTACTTACTCGTACTCGTATGTTATCCAATACGTTCTACTTTTTTGTGTTTAAGTAATAATTTTAAGCTACAATTTAAAGGTTTTACGTACCTACACTACACGTACACTACTTAAATATTAGTTAAACCGTTCAGAACTTTGTTGTTTGATAATACACAGAGTACCTATATCCTGGCGGCGTATCATTATCAGAAACGGGGGGCTATTTGATAATGTAACGCTAAGTCTTGTTCATGCAAATTGGGTGTCGCAGGTTTACGACGTCGTTAGCGACGAGCATTGTTCCTATTGTTGGCTCTGCCACCGGCCCTCAGGTAGACCGCAACACAATACAATTTACATAACTTAGCACACTCCCTATTCCAAGGTCATAAGGTTCATAATATGCTCGTTTTATAATAGAAATGCTACCTGGTTTGCAAAAAACGCACCGGTCAAGAGATATGAATATGCATAAAGAAAAGGCCTGTATTTTGAATCGTCAAGCTGAGCAGCCCTGCGGTGAGCCGGACTACTCCGTGAAAGCAGACTGATTAGCTATTATTAAACGTACTATTTATACATTTATTGCACTTTATGAACATTGTTGTACAAGCACATATCACAAAACATTGTAAACTTCATCAAGACTCGCAAAAAAGTTGCATTTCTTGAAAGTCTTTAGAAATACTTACATTTCGATCAAGCTTTGTAGCATCTTTTGCTGTTTTAGCAGAAGGCAGCAGAGTACGACCGACAGGACGATTAATGTAATCAGCACTAAAAGTATCAATATGAAAGGTGATGTGTTACATTTTGACATGACATTAATTTTCCAATTCGCATTTTGCATTTGCAATGCAGGGGACCATCTCGTAAAAACCTAAGCACGTAAATATTAGGTATCGATTAAAACAGTAAACCAATAGTTTTTACAATGGACCCATTTCTGGTCCAAAAAACTTGAGAAATATTTTTTCCTGAACTTACGAGTAATTGGCGGTAGGCAATAAAATGTTGTCGAGCGAGGCAGACGGTTGCGATTTCTAAACGTTCCAATGATTGATTTTCGGATTTCGAGTCTGGACAAAAAGCTTCCTGGCAAAAAATACCGCCGACATAACGTATGCAAATCCTTTGTTAAGCACACTTACATTTCCCACGGAATAATAGCATTTAGGCAATGAGAAATACGGTATAATTTTGCATTTAGCGCGCAGGCACACGCAAACCTTTTCACATGACCACTCACGGGGACGTAATCTTTGATCTAAGTGCGTCCATAAATTTCACTATTCCTATGCACCAATGTTTTGCAAAATTTCCGAGAAACACTAAATACTTGCCGTCGCCCGCGCCGGCGACCCGTGATTGATGATTTTCGAAAACGTATGAGGATTTAGAATTGAAATGAAAAGATATGCAGATAAAACTATTATTCATCGCGGCGTTTTATGTATTATTTTTCTTGAAGCCGCATAATTCACCGTGTAATTAACGTTAAGACGCATAAGTATGTTTAATTGAGCTCAAACACATGAATAATTAGGCATGGCATAGCGCCAAACACATGAAACTCGTCAATTTAATACTCTACTTCAAAATAATAGACTCTACAACGGTAACGTTGTGTACACCTTGACAGTAATCATTTACAATAACCTCAATTGGAATTTTGGTTTTAACACATGGGTAGTAACACAATGGGTGGTAACATTTAGTTTAAACATGGGTAAAATGTGATTTTTATTAGCGACAGGTAGCAATTGCAACGTAAAAACCGATGTCGAACATAACATATATTCAAAACGACATCGCCCTAGTTCCGTACGTGAATTTGCAGTTGTTACGAGTTTGTATTTAGATAGGTAGGTTTCAATGAAAATAAGAGTAGGTATTATAGGTAAGTTAAAATAGGTACGTAAGGTAATAATAAGGAGATATGTAAGAACGTACATTTTAAGTTAAATTATATAGATACATTAATTTTCCGTAGAAATTGTTTTTGCATTCACATAATTTGCGTATGAAACCGATTAACAAAACCAAACAACCAGGCAAAGTGTCGGACTGAAACTTTAATCGCTGTATTTTATCTAAATTTTATTTGAAAATGGTTCATAACGAAGTCATTCTATTTTTTCATGAAACTGTTGTTTAAAATAAAGATTATAATATCATAGTCCATTCACATGTATGTACGTACACATGGTTGGTAATAATTAAATTATTTTATTAGGATATTAATTTTCAACTTCAAAAATACTGGTAAAAAGTACCTACGAGTATCTACCTGATAACCTATTCGGCAGTTTAAACATCTAGAAGGTATGTATTTATGTATGCATGTATTTTCTAGTTTTAGGTACAGATGATGTCATAAAACAAAAAAGAAATTTTATTTACTCTAGGTTTGTTCAAATTAAAACAAAATTTAGAGTAGGCCAATGGAATCATACATGTTTTGGACAAATAAACAGTGTTCATTTTCATCTGTAGCCCGTACATCCCACACATACTCGTAATACGAGCAGCACATCATCATGAAATCATGTAAGATGTTAATAGCACATGTAACCAATTTTAAGATCTTGTAATAAGAAGCAGGTATAATTAATTTAAGTGTTTTTTACAATTAGGTACTCGAGAACCAGCTGGTACGGATAATTACACTTTTTAGCGAAGTGCCTATTTATAATCTTGGTAATTAGAGGCGTTTAGAGACAAACAATCCAATTCTAGCGTAGTCATCGACCTTATAAGCATACATAGCAGACACACATTAAAATCATAACATACTTTATTTCCAAAAAAAAATACACGAATTTCATGTAGCAAGTACAAGAATTAACTGAGTCTCGTATACCTATTGCTATTCATACGAGTACTACATATAAATCAGTTCTAATGTGAATTTTAATTTGCATACGCATATTTATAAGATAGTATAAGTTTTCGGTGATATTTTAAGCATCATCATGATGCTGTTAAATTGGTACTCCACTTGTAGAATAATTAAGATTCATACTTCGTTAATGATGTAGTGTCTCGTGATCAGTCCGTCGGTCATGCTCTTAAATAAATAAAATAAAGAAGTAATCGAAAACTATTAAATCGACTTCAAAAAGAAATTAACACAAAATAATATTCAACATAATACGTAAGCTACTCCTAGTTCATTTTTGCACTCCTACTCGTAGCTACATACTTGTGCAGGTAAATTTTTTTTAAACCGGTTAGGATCTGACTTATAGGTTTTGAGACATTTTTGCACTCATGCAAACATACCTACCTACACCTAGGAAGTTTTGTATACCTAATGTTTGTTTGGAAGCCCTTCTGACATACGTATAGAATTGTTGAATTCATTTTTAAAGTCGATCAATAAAAGTACCAGTTCAAATTAATTCAAGGTAATTTTTTAAAATACATAAACGAAAATATGGCGACCTCTTCAGAAAACATCTAGCACTGTTTAACTGCAACTGAAGTACGAGTACGAACAGATAGCTCGCACATGTACCGACTCGTATATTCAGCGAGTAAACTGCTTAAAGTTAATTATTAAGTTTTTGCATGTACCCGCTGCTTATCACGCCATCACCGCAGCTTTGATCAACAGAAATACACCCAAATAAAACATTCATTTACATATTTTAATGATATCTAGCCTGTTACGATATTTGCCAGCCAACAATTTGTTTATAAAATTAACTAACAGACTCTTCTGGGCAGGTACATTCCACATAATTAATGGTCCTAGATAACAAACAAATTACGAAATATGAAATTAGTGTTATTAAAACTAAATATTTGTGTCTTTACGCGCAAGATTGCCACGTGTTGTTCTAAACAAACAACAAGAGTTTATCTTCCAGTTGTTTTTGTCTCACACATTCGGGTTGTACTTGCGTGTTATCATAATTTGCATCTTAAAATCGTTGGGTAAATGTCCGAACGTGGTTTATATGGTTACATGTTACCGAACTACCGGTCACCTTCAGTAGTAGACCAAGTTATAACGGACTGCACTTACAATAAAAAATTCTGTATTTAGAAATTCAAAGTATGTTCACATCACGCAAAATTAAATTAATAAAGCGCTGAACCGTGACAGAGTTATCGCTATGTTACGGTAAATCGTCGAACAAAGCTATCGAAAGAAATGTGTCAAGTTCCCAGTGTAGTTTTTAGTCCCGTGGACCGTAGAAAGGTCACGTTAACTCGTTCTCACCGCCGCAAAGGGTAGGAGAAATTATATCTTAGCATTAATTACGTCCTCGGCGGCCACGGCTGCATCGACCAGAACAAAACTAACTTACCTACTCGTACCTACGGCGAGGCCAGACAGACAGACAGTGAATTTTAAGCAAAAAATCACTTAAATCGAAACTTTTCATGTTAATTTGTTTCAACAAAAAAAGTTTAGTTTGATATGCATTAATATTCATACAGCACGTCATTTCTTGTAGGTACATACTTACCTACTATTAGACAGTTATGAAGCCTCGTGAAAGTTTTTGAATAAGTTTTAGTATCCTTTTGATTGAATTGTATTATTTATTATTTTATTTTAATTATGTACACTACAAACGGGGAAAAAAAACAATAACATTATTGATGGATGATAGGTCGGTACATAACTTTATGGGTTGATTAAATTTGCAAAATAAATTGAAGTAACTACAAAATAATAATTTAGATTGGTCCCCGTAGGTACACGGAGACTCGACGGGGCTCTACATCGGGGGCGTGCAAAAATAATGGTGGTCCTCCCTGCATAATGTTGGTTTATAAAGTAAATGATAAATATTTAACTAACTATTTAATATTAATATAAATCATTTTATATTTGGAATATTTTAATTAAATTATTATTTTTCTTTTTACATTTACCAGTCTGCGGGATGAAAATTAGACGCGAATTGGCATCGTTAGATTTAATCCTCACAGTGTTTGACGAAAGGAACGCAGGAATGTAAAGGTTCCAACAAAACCAGTATAATTTTGAAAGGAGAGACAGACTATGTGCATTGAGCATGCCTACTGTCCCGGTCAGTGGCCAATGTAAGTTATAAATAACTTCTTTCGAGGTAAACTTAGGTAAATCTGTATTATGTATGTTGCACGTGCAATAAATATCGGCAATGGAGAACCGCTAAACCGTTGCTCGTCACAATACGCTGCCATCAGTTTTCGGCCCATGATGCACGATGCACGCTTTGCAATAAATCTTCAAAAAACCCTTATTCACGTCTGAAGGTAACAAAAACTAATGGCAATAGGAATAATATGCAAGGCGATCATTGTTTGGCGTCGAAGAAAAAACGCGGACAGATGCGTCTGCGCAGGTAGGGCGCATGCAAATACGCGCGCTTTCTACACTTCGCCACACTCGTATGAACTAATGCCTATCTATTAGTGTAGCTACTAATCATACGAGTCATAGGAAGCTTCATCCGTGCAAGATGTACAAAGACAACAGACAACTGGAGATTTAAATTTTTTATAGAGATATTAACAAACGTTGTTGCAGTTGACCCCATCAAAGATTACAAATTGATATATTATGGAGACTTGGACTCTAGTGCTAGTTGAACTAACTGTGGCGGCGCCGCTGTCTCCGCCATTTGAATACAGATATGGTTCAGGCACGGTTCGAGCGGGTCGCTTACGGTAGTGCTTTTTCTGTGCGATCGGCGTCTGACATCATACTAAGTAGCTTCATTATTTTTCATATGGAAAAGCAACTTTTTATTTTTATCTCTTATATCCTGTAAATTGTGCGTCAATTATAAACCAAACATAATTTCGAGAATCTATGAACAAAAAAATCTAACGTGAAGGTAACAGAAATACAATGATATTTCTTTATTTTCAGTTCGTACGACTTCTGTAATTTACATTTGAGATAAGATTAGTTTTTAATTATAATTATGCTTAGATCTCATGTAACCATCTTATCTAGGTGCGCTAGCGAGAATCAAAAATCACAATGTCTATTTTCACGGTTTACAAAACTATATGCGTGAAATGATTTCAACGCGTGGCGTTTTGTGGTGTGTTTAGTTGTTACGTTGAGCGACCGCAAGATTAATGGGTGTCTGTTGTTTTTACATTTAATATTTTCATTGTGCTTTATGGTACCATCGCTCATGAGTTTATTCGTTTATTGGAGGCATATAAAACGACGATAACTCCACTTGAAACATAAAGTGAAGAATGTTATCTCGTAGAATCAGTGAGTGGTGCCAGTAGTACAGAATCATGCAAAAAATATTCAAATCTATTCAGTGGCGCAGAGACCTGCGGCTCGCGGTCAATATCCGATTGAGAAGCATTTGAAAAACGATCTCGCAGCTTACCTATCCATTAAATGGTTAATGATACACAGTAACCGCAGTACCTACTTTATTACCACAGGTAGGCAATCGTAATTTAGTTTATCCTATCCTATCCTATTTAGTTTATCACCAAGACCATGAGAACCTCATCAAAAACTTACTTAGACACTCCTATGCATTACATGTCCGGGATAAGATAAAAATAAAAGTGTTTAACTTCTACAGTGTAATTAATGTTTTTAAAACCTGCCAAAGTTAACAAGCGCACTGTCAGGCAGCCATGAGCCAGCGGGAGAGGAAGCATTGAGCCTGAACTACAATGTGTTGTGCTTTT
>DWQK01003487.1:0-11509 GCA_018231225.1 Noctuana stator | reverse complement strand
ATTATTCATGTACGAAATAAATTGCAATTAAAATATGAAAATCATCAATCTCGTTTATACTCGTCGGGGTTGGTCTATAAATAAATAATACTCGTAGCCCCACACTAGGATTTCCTGTGTTGTGTTTTCATCCAAACTTCTGCCCCTTATTAGTCTTAAGTCGATTTCGTAGTCTAGACAAAAAGTTTAAAAAAGTGTTTGACAAAGACGAAAGGGTTTCCATTTGATAAGTTAGTAAAAGACATATAAACTTTATTTACCATAATAATTATATTAAATTGAAGATAGATTGAATATTGGGAGTGGCTCTTTTCCAATTGTGCCTGTATCGGTATATGAAACTAGTCTGACTACATAACATCACTAATTTTAATTATAAAAAACATTTGATTCTTTTAACAATACCCAAACATTGCTTATGAATGCACGTATCAAATTAAATTAGTAAGATTTAATTCCAATCGTAAGCATAGACAGAGATACATCGCATTTAATAACAGTGAAGCGAGTGTGAAATTACGTCTCATTATAGCAATTCGGGTAAATTGAAAGATCGCAAGTGGGTAGCAGAAGCGCGTCGGATCCCCTCGGCGGCATGAGCGTTGTTTTATGATCGTCGTGCCGCCAACAAACTTCGGCAACTGCTTTATGATCCTAATTTATAAGTGCGCGGCGTCGTGAGTATTTACGACTCTTTCTGCCAACCCTCCCGAGTACGTTCAGCTCTGATGCCCTTAACACTCCGAGAATCACGTACGTTTTCTTAGGCGCACCAGCAAGGGCTTATGGTTTAATTGTTGTTCATATTGTTTAGTCGTAACAAATTGAGCTATTGTGGTTGGGATTTCAAGGTCGTTATTATTATGAAAAGCTACATGAAATTTTCAATGACCTTTTGGTGTACTTGAGTAGAGAATTCTGTTAAAAGAAAGTGATGCAAAATAAATCATAAATCTAGAAATGCGGCAGCTCAGCATGTGAATAGGTTCAAGATAAAAGTCTTCTTCTTTTAGTATCAAAAAAAAAGGAAATATAGCACTTAAGTAATAACCAGACGAAGCTTCCAAATTAAGATCTATTCATTAAACGTAACTTCCATAATATCTCACAAAATGATAAATAGTTTGTCGTTGGAAACGCTTGCTATGAGTACTTTGAAGTTGCAATGAAAACCTCTTTCGTCATTAAAGTTTTTGACAGAGCGCATCTGCAGTTACGTACTACCAGAATTGAAAATGAATGTACAACCGAACGAACAGTTATCACATGTTTCCTTGCTACGAAACTCGTCTTTGAGGCATTACGTTCCGGAACTAAGGCAATCAGGCTGCCGTATGTTCCCCAGTAATATTAATGTATTTACGAGTATACAGTTACCCGTCACTTGTCACTCAGAGCGTAATTATAACAGTAAAAAAGTAGGAGTTTGACTTAATACCTTATGACCACAGACTACTGGTTGTAATACTCTTTTATATGTATTAATGCTATAAATATTTGTATAGTACTTCAGCATTGTTTAGTTAAAAGAATTCTCTGTATAATTCAAAACAGAAATAGATTAGATAATGCGTTAAAAAAGGACATCTCAATGATCCATCGTCTTTGTATATTGAGTGAGTGTGATATTCGGGAAATGCATGAGCATAAAGTCATCGCTCATGTCATTCCTTGATGTTTTCTGAAAAACAATACCTGCATTTTCCTAATGCAAGCAAAACCCAGCGACAGTTGTATCTATACATATGCTAGTATAAATTCGGATTTGAATTGTGTAAATTGTTATACTAAAGAACACGTCATTAGGGTAATGAAAACAACTTTATTATGTTACATAATATTTTTGAAGTATAGGAATAGTATAAATCCAATATAAGATCTACCAAATTTATACAATAAAGTCCATTATCAATTGCATAAAAGAATTATTGTAATCAGTTTCGTTTCAAATTCGTGTTGAATTACCATTTCCTTTGAACATGAAGTATCGTGTCGCACATTGGCAATCTGTGGGGGCTTTATATGAAATTTTGCAAGCATAAATTAATTTTCAATTTGCCTTTGACGTTTCGCTGAGCCGGCCGACGTGTCTCTCAGGCAAGGTATTAACCCGAACATGACGCCCTGTGCCTATTCGTTGCACCATATCTCACTATACAGCTATGTCTTGTCTGAAGAGTTATTATAAACACAATTTATTTATTAAATCTCTAATTCAACTTTCTTCAGGACTACTCACAGCCAAAACCAAATTTAAATATTTTTATTTAAAATAATAAATACGTATATAAAAATATGTAATAGAATATTTAGTTTATTGAAATACTCCCAATGGATTACAGTTATAGGTCACTAAAATTTAATTTACCGTAGCAAAACCACGGGAAATAGCTAGTATAAACATAAATTTGTTAAATATAAGATAATATTTTAAATATTTTTTCATATTGAAATAAAATAAATACGTGGAAATGAGCATAATAAATTAGACAATCACTACATTCTTGTATAGAAGATTATTTAATTTAGAAAGAACACGACGTAAATTTATCAACAAATTCAACAGCGCTTAGTAGGGATAAAATAGGAAAGCGCTATTCTGAATCTACATATATTCGTTTTCAAATTATATGCGGCGGCAGAGCAGCATGTCACACTCCTATTCATACGTGTTTGAATAGCCAAAACTAGTGTTAAACACAGTCGTAAACCGGTGGAATCTGCGGCGGTTATTTACACCGCACCAGTTACTCGTACGTCCGGGAACTTAATAATCTCACAATGAAGTCGTTTGATGATATTTTTGTACATTGCAATGATTTTCATTTCACCAGTATATTACAATCAGCAAATAACATAGTTATCTGTTATGTTTAACGTCTATAATTTGATTCCAAGGTAGATAGACACACTGTCTGCCTTTAGGCTGAATATTTTTTGATTTTTGAAGTCTTTTTTTTGTCAGTCTCAATATCAGTCAACGATAACACTTCTATTTGTGAAATTAAATATAACTCTCAATATTGTTTACTTTCATAAATGTATTTTGTATTATAGAACTAATCTCTATTTCTATAACGTAAAATGGTTAAAATAAACTACGATTTCTATGGACCTTTTTATAAGGGAGTAAAAATGATTTTATCATTTTGTGTCTGCTAGTTGGACAGTCGCGACACTTATAACGTATTCAAATGGACGGATGTATGGAATGAAACTGAGTTCGGCGGGAAGTTCCCGTAAAATGCAACATGCAAAAGCCATTCAACCAGTCTAAAATGCTTCTCAAATGTTGATTTTTAGCACGTTTTGTACTGAATTTATAAGCCACGTTTAATAGACAACTTTGTTTGTGACATAAAAATAAACATAGGTTGATTGATGTTACAATAAAATTAATTTTATTTTTCTTGATGTTTTTATTTTGTATTTTTTTTTATTATTTCCAATATATTCGTTATCATTCGTTAAAAACAAGTGATGACTAACGCTCTCTTTGTATTGTATTGAATTAATTTGTAAACAAATTTGTATTGAATTAAATATTTATATTGAATACAGTTGAATGTTTATAAACCGTCGTTCGTATAATTTTTTTTTATATATGTAGTTTACGGATTACGGAAACATACACGGATTTGTTGTTTATTGAGGTCAGCCGTTATATACGTGACTATAATGTATAATTTATTAAAATAGCTCAAATCTTTGCCTTTAATTTTAGTTTCTCATATTTTTGCCTGAGTATAGGCTCGAATATCCGTCTCACTACGATGGTTCGCCGACACGAAAGAGGAAGGAGGTTTCAGTGCATTTGATTTATGCGCCGCGTAATGGCCGTTGCGTTGCATTTGTGGCATGCAATCATTGCATTCAGCATCGGCACATTTTCATCTTTATTTATTCGTAGTTTTATAATACTTAGGTAACTATAATCTATAATCAACTTATACTCCTTTGGGCCTAGCTGAAAAAATTGTGTAGCAGTAAAAATTGCGTTCTATTTGAATTTTTCTTACAATAAATTTTATTTGACAAAACTTTGTAAGTTTGATATCAAATATTTTTTGATTTTAAAGACATAAAATTACAAATCATTAGCGAGAGTGTTCTGATTGCACGCGTGAGTGCTGTTCGGTTGTTGTTAATTAGCACAGAGCATGCAGCATCGCTTCACGCTTCGCTCTTACCAACACACGGCGCGGTTGCGATGCTTCAATATTATGTACAAATCAGGAATCATATGTCACCAGTGTCAGTGTATGGCACTCGAAGCGCAAAGTGCTGCGTTATTCAACTTAATGGCTATTAGTTTGGTTCGTTAGTGGAATATTGCTAACGAATGTGCAGCGGTCGCGCATTCCGGTGGCGGCGTGGTGAAACGCTCAATTAGCACACACACACACACACACACACACTGTGCGCTACTTCACTATTCTACCTCAGTTTTCATACATATAAAACTTCAGTAATCACGTCACGCTATACGAGTAATATAGCGTAACAACATAAAACAGCACTTTAAAGGCTACTAACAATTAAAGTGCTATAAAAACTTATTCGAAATCCGTATTTTTCCAACCTATTAATACCTTTGAACAACATGGTGCATGCTTGTTTTAATTTTGTTATGTTGTAAGAAAGATATCTCCAATATGACAAGAAATAAGGTCGTCTATTTCTTCTTAAGTACAACAAAATATACTCGTAACTCGCAACACGAAAGCTATATCCAGAAATAATACTCTTATATATCCCAACTTTTAAAGCAGCTTAAAGCTTTCTGAAACATTTTGGTAAAAGAATAGGTAGTCCTATTAAAGCATATCTGGTAACGGAAGACGCTCAGAAGTCGACTTGCCGTGATGGAGATGATTAATATGCCTCATTTGCGGCACGCGCCCTCTCCGTAGAGCGGCTACGAGCTGCGAGCTACACGCCGCTACGGAACGCTACGTGCCCGACTACGTACATCGTTTACGCTTCCGCACGGAGAATTTATTAGATCCCACCCCATTTATACCTTTTATCTCCATTATGTATTTAATGTCATCTCGTCAGTTTACTGGTTTTCTCCATCTAAATAATAACAGTTATATTTCTTAATAATTAAATTGTTTCGAAAACTAATAAATCTTTAATAACTTAATGGGGATTATATTATTTGTTTTCCAATTTACAAACACGAGAGTACAAACTTGAAACATACACTCTTACAAATCTTCCATTCTTGTTGAATCCGATAAAAACCTTATAAAAGCCCAATATTATTGTTGTAATTGGTTTCTAATGCCACATAAACCCCCCAAACGTGTTGGAGGAGTGGACTGGGAGATAAAGTGCACGAGCTTCGAACGCTTTGGCACAGAGTTCTATATTTTCTTTTCAATGTAAGAGGACAGACAATATTTACTTTATAGTTAGCTCCATTGAAATTGTATAATTCAAGACAACTTCCCGACTGTACTTTGTACAGTGGTACTGTAATAATACAACTTCTGTTCATAGCAATTATAATAAGGAAAGAAAACTTCAAGCATTGCTAAGTCCAAAGTTGTAGCAGCGGTAGACTTATGTTAATTTTTACAAATTACTTTTGGTGAAATTTCACGCGCATAAATTTTAATGTGCTTATAAAATATAAGTTTTTCGTTAAAAATGCAATACAGATTAAATCGTGTTGTGAGACTAGAATAAAATTCTATCGATACTTTGTTGTTTGGTAGAATTTTAGTTCTCATATTTCTATACTTTCATGTAACATTGTTCCTTTATAAAAATAATCTTTATAAGATCACTAGCTGTGCCACGCGGTTCCACCCGCGTTAAGAATAGTAACGTAATGCTTGATAGCCTATAACGATATAGTGATTAGTTTAGATTCTTATCATTCTTAAGTCCCCTTGAATACACACAACAAATTTCATCAAAATCAGTCCAGTAGTTTAGGAGGAGTTCAGTGACATACACACGCACATAAAATAATATATGAGATCATTATAATAATATTAACCATTTGACTTTATGAAGTTGTATACACAATTTTAAAAGTATAATGTAATAAATTTTAGTTGTGACTTGCAGTTATTTACATTCCTTTTTCATGTCTATCGACTTTTACTTAAGTAGCTAAAGCGGAACAGGCTTCGATTCGATGTTAGAAATCGAATGTTCATTCGAAACTCCCCCAAAATCCTGTACTCTTATTGTATTAGGATTACGCGGAATCCGAGAGACACCCGTCCCGACAACTTCATATAATGTTCGTATTCACGAAGCCTCGAGAAAACATACATTAAAAAAACCTCGATCATCATACGTCATTGAGATTTGGTATTAAGACAGACTAATAACTAAATGCTTTGTTGATTACACATTTTACTCAATGATTTAACTAATTATTAATAGTAGAAAAAATCATGACTTTAATTTTTTTATTATGTATATTTTTGGTATAATAATTTTGCAAATTAAAAAAATTAATTATCTGTTTATGATAAGTACATAGCGCTACTTTTTTACAACTTGTTGAAACTCTAAATACAATTTTCGTTACAAAAGAGTATCATTAATTCTAGAAGTATGCTATAATCCTAACGACAGTGAATAACTATAATCTTATATTTCGACAAAAATTTATTGAATCCCAAAGAGATTTGTGTAACATCATTCACGTATCAGATACCTGGGACATAGAGCAACGCATTAGAATGCAAGTGCGACGAACAACATCCTTACGTTTGCAGCAAGACCGTAGTAGGAATTTTTCAGTGCGTTTCTGTCGCGCTCGAATCCTTGTAAATTTATGGCCCCAGCTCTGACGGTGCCCAGTCTCACAAATACCGGTAATGGTTCTTACTCTATGTCTCAGAAAATTTTGTAGTTACGAACGAAATTGCCTAACGCAACAAATCGTGACGATTGTATAACGGATCTCTGCCTCCTTAAAATATAGTTTTCCGATACCGGAAAAATACTTGTGATAGTAACGCAACTGTAATTGGAATGGTTCGTTAATACGAAAATGTAGTTAACGAAGTAAAACAGGCTATTTTACTGTCGTTAATACGAACAGGGGCCGCTACACTGGTTGGCAAGCACCCTACATCGATATGCAAAAATAAATTTGTATTGTAAAAAACACAGCTGCACGAATCAACCATTCTTATTTGTTGGGCAACCAAAGTTTACAAAAATCATGTTTTTTTTTCGAAAATTAATAACATCAGTGAAATGTAACATAAGTGAAATGATAAGTGTCTTCGTCGCAACTTGACGGCGATTAAAAACATTATTAATAAACATTATAATAATATACAAAAACCTTAACCGGTTTTTATCCTAGAAAAAGCTGATCACTGCTCCAAATGCTCATAAAAATATAATACGTAGTTTTGACGATCGTAAATACATTTGAATAATAATATCTTTGTAAGATGGATACGAGACACTTGTGTGCGACATAAAGCTGGATTTCGCGCGATCCGTAGGGCTAGAGGAAATAAAGTTATGATTTATGCAAGTGAAATGTGTTTCAAACAACGCTTTCGGTGTAAGCACCCGTCGTTGTAGCGAAAAATTTCACTATGTCAAGACTATCTTTTTAGAATAATACTACGGACCAGGTATATCTGAGAAACATTTGGTTTTGTGGGAAATTCCGTTTAGCTATTACTTTTTCGTATTGTTTTCCGTACCGCCCAAACTCTTTCTTTCCTTTGAGAACTTTCATTAAATCATACCGACGTTTGTATTTTTTTTTGTTTGAGATTTTTCTATTATTTTTTTCTTTGGTGTGCAATAAAAAGCATTATTATTATTATTATTATTATTATTAACAAATTGCTTTCTGGTAACTAATAGTGGATTACGGTTAGATATATTAAATAGTTAATAGAGAATTACGCAAATTAATGAGGCATGATACTCGTAATTTACTAACCATTTAAATAGTTGTGGTTTACGGTCAGTTTAAAATATCTTTATGTTAGTATTATATCTGAGTATAAATTTGAAAACACTATCTTGTTGTTGTATTTCATGACCTGTGAAATGATTTCTACTTTCTCCTTTCTAAACTTAAAGTTGTACAAACTCAATTGCTCATGTAATGGAACTGTCATTCGTTTTAACGCTATATTTTTTGCAGGATCCCATACGCTGACAAAATCACTCCAGAGCCAATTCTAAACAACAATGTGAGTCGCGATACAAAGGCAGACTCGATCAGAAACAGTTATAATAGCCAATTCAAAGTTGGTATTTACGGCTGGCGGAAGAAATGTCTCTACATTTTGGTGATGGCGCTCATGTTCATGATGATTATCAATCTTGCACTCACTCTTTGGGTTCTTAAAGTATTGGACTTTAATTCGGTTGGTATTATTTTTATTATTGTGTGTGTGTCTATTACTGAGTATGTAAAGTTATGTCTCCGCAATAATATTGAATTGATAAATTCACGAAAATTATCTTATTTGGATTGAGTACCAATATTATTTAAATTTAATATTTAAAATTAGTTTTTTTGTTTAATATAAAAGCATTTTTTTAATTAAATTTGTAAAATGTTCGTTTATTTAGGAGGGGATGGGTCAGCTCCGCATAGTGCCCGGTGGACTTCAACTACTAGGTCAAGCTTTGATGCTAGATTCAATGTTCGCGTCTAGCATTAAGTCACGTCGAGGACAGCCCATCTCAATAGAGTCCTCGAGAAATTTTACTGTATTAACACGGGACTACCGTGGTTTATTACAGAGCAGATTATTTTTAGGTAAGCTATTTTAATACAAACTTCTATTTATTATTAAATTAAGTTTATTGTTAGGAAAAATGTTATTTGTTAAACTCTCTAGTTACTTGGTAGGAGTGAGCTCACAATTAATTTTTGGGTTAAAAAATAAGTTAATAACTTTTGTTAGGTAGCAAGTCTGGTTCGTTTTTGTTAAACTTTATTTTCTGTTACGTATTTAAAATCTGATGGTATTTGAGTATATAACACAAAGAACTTGAATTTAATACTTTTGTTCCTTTAGTTTTCATTCGAATTCTAAATTCAGTTTTTTTTATGTATAACTGAAATAAGTAAACAAACCAAAGTAACAGTGTAGCAGTGAATTTCCCAGCGCACTTGTAGGCGTTTGTTTTCCAAGATAATCTTAAAATCCGCTGAACAAATTTTGTTGCGATGTTCGCCGTTTGTAAGCTAACTTTTACGGGAAAGATTTTTGGGAGTTTACGTTTAAAAATTATTGCAAATTTAAGTGAACTGGTAGTCGTTAGGTAAATTAATTATTTTTTTATACTTTTTCATTTTCACTAATAAAATTTTCACTTTCAGGACACGATCGCTTAGAATTAAACGTAGCGAGACTAGAAGTGAGAGATGCTCGAGGTATTTTGATATTTGGTGCTTCTGAAGATTCTGTTACAATGGGTGCAGACAACCTAGTGGTGGCCAGTCCCGCTGGCGCCACTTTCCATACAGCTGTGCAAACACCACTAGTCAGAGCGCCGCCCTCAAAGCAACTGGTGTAAGCATTATGATTAAACTTGACCCATGTTTGGTAATATATTGCATAATGCTATTATATATATACCTGACTCTGCAATTTATGCAAATATTTGCATAGATAATGGTTTAAATATAAAATCCAAATTATGAAATTTCAATTTTAATAGTACACGATATTATATTCTTAACAATATTCAATTTATTCAGTAATGAACTAAATAATCAATTTCAAAAATATCAGAATCCCTTCAAAATAACAGAGTATTTACGGATTTTTTAAGACACTACAAAGAGAGTACCTACACAGCTAGATACAGACATACCGAGTACGGTGATTATAACGAGCAAAGGGCGTCATTACAGGCAGGTAGCGAACACAACAGACGACTGCAGATAATAATGATATATGACGTAGGATATACGAATACGTGTATATATTTGCAGCATAGCCATCTGTCTTTACGACTCTTAAGCTCAGTGCAATGTTTAACTAAGATGAAACTACCAAGTATTGAGGATACTTGATCTAAGATGGAATTCTGCTGTTTAATCCTGTACAGTTTTATTGTGAATGATTATTAAATATTAAGGAGCAAAACAAATAGGATGGTTACAAGGTAGTAAAATTGCTTTGACAACTTTACTAATTGGTTTGCATTTTAAATCGAGAATTGTGTTATTAATCACATCATTACATAATCACATAATCACAATACCCTATTGTGAAAAAAGTAGGTACCTGTTTTTGTATCCAAACAAGGACAGATCTACCGAGTGATGTCACCGTCCCATATCCGTTGCTAGTCTTAAAGAACATTCTACTGTAAAAACCTTATGTTGTAATTATAACTCGCATTACGAAAATAATCGACTTCAAAATTGGTACTTAATGCAAATTTAAGACTTATATGCTTTTCTCAAGGATGAACTAGGCCACATGGGAAGCACCAGCTCTAATAAAAAAAGAATTATCAAATATCGTTCACCCGGCCCCAAGTTATAAGTTAACAAAAACATAAAAAAAAATACATTAGAATTTTAAAACTCTTCCTTTTTTGAAGTCAGATTTAAATAAAATAAAAAAGCAACAATTTTTCAGCTTGGAATCTCCAACACGCTCTTTGGAAATGCATGCTGCGCAGAGTATAGCGCTGGAGTCGCGTGCTGGGGATATCACAGCGAGCTGTCTTACCACTTTTAGACTACGATCAGTTGCTGGCGCGGTAAGTCTCACCTATTCAGCAAGGGTATACCTTGCTGATTGATTATTGTTCCTATTAACTTGTTCTATTGTTCAGTAGTCTCAACTTTACTGCAGGCCCATCTGAGTTCATGCTTTCCTAATCCTAAATAGTTCTATTGTTTGAAGCACTACAAAATTATATGCAAATTATTGTAAACACCAAATGGGTGGGGTAAAGTCACCATTTTACAATTTGCGACGCAATATTTCATTAAATAATACTACTTGCACTAAAATTCTTGGCCCTGTACATAACAGCGAATAATACATGAACAAATATGTTCTTCATGCTTGCAGATAAGGCTGGATGCACCTAGCATATACATGCCAAAGCTAAAGTCCGCGTTACCTCTTCCACCGTCGACGCCTCATACTCACGACCCCCATCATCAGAACATTTACCAACTGTGCGCCTGTGCCAATGGAAAACTGTTCCTAGCGCCTCCGCACGGGGCGTGTGCGGCTAGGGAAGAAAGTCTCATCTGTCGATGATGTACCAAACGAATTTTATTGTAGATGTATACCACATAATATAAGTAAGTGTTAATGGTATCTTAATCGTTTTTTCATTATGCGATAGACCTACACCGATGTTTACCGTGCGGGTTTGTTCAATTATTTCTTTCTTGCTTTCATCCAAATCATATTGTTTCCTTCGTATATTTCTGTCACCTATTAAGTAGCCAATAACAATAAAGAACAACGACAAACATTGATATTGGCCTTAAAATCAGCAGCGACAGCGAAAGGTC
>DWQK01003486.1:0-11510 GCA_018231225.1 Noctuana stator | reverse complement strand
AATTCAAAAATTTTTATTCATCATAAGGTACACGTATACAATGGATGAACGTCAAATAATACGGTACGTCGGCTTTATATGACACGAGAATAGATATTCGTCTATATCTTAATATTATGTCTATAATTTTTTTATTGTATTTGAGTAGCGAACGAGCATGCAGACCACCTGGTGTTGATGGTCACTGGACCAAAGAGGGAAAATTCCTATCTGAAGTTGTAAGTTGAATTGTTGCTACTCATGAGGACTGAGATTGTCAGCTCAAAGAAAGTGTCTCCGGCATCCACACGTTCTAACCGAAACACAAGACTTGCTTCCCCAGTCGAACGAAGTCGTGTCTCCGGTAGAGTTAATGTAATAAACACTTATTACATTAACTCTATTATTTTATATCATTGTAAATTGTAAACATAGGGCTGCAAGTTAAAAACGAACAGGAAAAATATAATCCGAAAACTACGTAAGAATATACAAATTTTGTGCACGCATCAAGAATAAATTAGGTACCGAACGGAATCCGATGTAGGATCGCTATAAATAGAACACAGTTAGGAGCAAATGAAGACAAGTGTACAAAACAAAGCAACCGGAGATATATGTTAGAAAAAACATTAAAAATAATTTGTTTAATATTTTTGCTTGTAATCGATATTGTATCCATTGCGTAGACACACTTGACGTTCGTGGTAATCCGAATCGGGTCTGCGTCGGAGTTACGTCAACGACGATTCGATCGCAACAGTAGAAGCGTCGTCAGTCGTCGTCGTTGGGCTTAATGTATCTTAACCCTACCCTCAAGCCCTTCGTGCGACGGCCCTAACAAACGACGTGACGTCACGCCACCTCGCGGGCGACATGCGGCCCTTAGAGCTGAAACATGTATTTAGGATAGTAACGCTTTGATGAATGGTCTTTTTGTGTGAGATGATTTGTGGTTACGCAGTTTTTTTTTATTTTGGGATTAGATTTTTCTTTCACTGTAGAAGTAGCAAACGAGAGAGGTCAATACAGCAGATTCAAGGTCAAAAACGACCAATAACCTAATTCTAAATTAATAATTTTGATTACATTGTTACAACAACAGTAATACTATTTCATCCAAATTAAATTAATTTTTATGAACATTAAAAAATGAACCCATGAACATCGATTTTCCAATCAGACAGTACCGCAGTTCTACTTGAGGTCGTAAATGGGTGCATTGCTACTCCTAAGAACTAAGGTGGACCTCATTACAGTGCAATCTTCCTGTACGCAAATCTCTTGTAACAATGACGTCAGACTGCAACATGCCTCGCCCTGTTCTCACTGGCTGCTGTCGAGGTCAAATCGACATGATTTAGTGCATCAGCCCGTAGCGAGCCGCCTTGAAACATATCATTTCTTCTAAGTTATGTTTGTCTATAGTGTCTATACCATATATATAGTGTCTATAGTTTATTATATGTTACGACTTTTATTATTCAAGTGAGAAATGATGTCAGAAGTAGTATTACCATACCAAGAAACTGTGGAACTTTTTAGGAACGAGGAATTGGTATCAAATCAACCATATCCTTGTCATGACAGAGAATGGAAATAATATAAATAAGGTATACGTATAATTGTACGTCATATAATAACTCAAAGTAGGTAACATTTTTAAAGTACGGTCATAAAAGGGCGTTGAAAATTCGCTTCATTTAGACAGTCGAGCAGAATTGGGTCTAAAGAAACCAATAAGAGATGGGTTTGTTTAAACCCTTCCGATTTCGATGGTTTCGACTAAACCGGTACAGAAAGCGAGCTATTTTGGGATAAATTGTGACCTGTAATGAATAGTGAAAAAATTTAAAAGAACCATAATCGTGCAATGTAAAGGTAAATATGATTTGAACTAGGCAAGTACAAAAATTTTGTTTTTGTCTTTGCTCCAAGAGGCGGTTTTTACAGAAGTACCATGCTCTCTGTACGGATAAGAGATTTCACATGTACCCTACAATAAAACACGTCACTATGACTGTATGTCTGTGACCCTAATAACTAACAAAAATCTTGTTCCAATTTAATGTGTTTCTATCCCATTTCTCAAAGCCTAGCTTTACAATCGGGGTCAGATTGACACGAGTATCGCGTGTTGCGGGTGAATCAATATTCCATTCAGATAGACTTCTTTGATCTTTCATTTCTGTAGTTTAATTTGTAGGGATTAATTAATGCATTTCTGCATAAGGTCGTGAATATCTTTTGAAGATATCCACCCATAAATTAAAAAGAATATTATTTACAATAACCCACTTTTCATTCCATTAGATAATAAACGTACCTAAATCAATTTTGGAATCCATCAACATTTGACACGACCATAACGTTACGCGCCCATTATTACCGAACGAAATATAAAAAAAACCTTTTGCCAATGCTAAATACTGGATTAAACATAGCATCGCTCTAGTAGATGCTTTTCGTTGATTTCAATTATCTTGTACAGATCTTGATTGTCGATCGAAAATAAACCACACCTTGGCAGTGACATAATACGATCGAAATCCGCTAGTAGTGACGCGCAGGCCGTCCTCGCTCGGTGTTTAAAGCTGAATACAAACTACGGGAGGCGTAATCCGTGAATGCCGCACTACGCATGCCTCGCACGTGCCCTGAGCATAATATTTGCTTAGGGTCTCCAAGGCTAAAGTCTTATTTCTTGGGTACACATTATTTGTTATTCAAAATATGGCAAAACGACATGTCGATATTAATGTTGATAATTGTTTTATTCTAATATTGTAAAACTACCTATGTAAATTTTAATTCTTAGATATCAATCTATTACCTAGACATTTTTGCAATGTATCTAGTAGAGATTTAAAGTTACATGTGTATTTCTAAAGCGATAGCATCTACGATGCGGAAATTAGACGTTAAGTTTCTCGCCAAGCTTACTTTGGGATTACCATCTTTGCTAATGTTTGCCTAAAGTGTGCCGAACTTATTAACCTTGCGTTGTGCGGACTCACACCTTTTGTTTTTCGCTATTTAGTATTTACCACGTTAACTCACACTTATTACAGCATAGCTACGCCAAGATATTTGTATCCAGCTTAAACGATCTAACATATTTGGGTTAATTAAAATATTTGGTTGCGTTTCTAAAAAAAACAATTAATTTTTACATGAAAATATGTCCTAAAAATGTCCCCAGCACAATTCAGTATATTATTATATCATATAGCAATTGAGTAATAAACACAACAATGTCCAACAATTAGACCAATAAACTAGCAAACGAAATAGACAAACAAGAGAACCAACAAGCAAAGAACATACAAACAAACAAGCGCCAACAGAGTGGCCTTTGACGGCCTTCGTGGCTCGCTTCAACTCCGCCTACCTTTATATTTGTTCTATTAACGGTAAATACTAGGTCCTAGAGATAACCGCTAGCGTATTTTTTGTAACGTGAATTTGAGTGCATGCACCTAACCGACTTTAGTCCTAGTGGGAAGCATGATACGATGTTTAAATGCTAAGATTAACTTAAGATTTATAAATATAAATAAAAATAACATTATAGATACTAACAATTGACAGTGGACAATGACATAAATAAACAGTTATCTTGGTAACCTTCTACACACTCATACACATATTACTTCTACTCATTTACAACAAACTAATAACTATATGTATAAAACCTGTTATATAAAGGGAAAACCATCTGGAATTCAATTCTGTAATTACGAAATCACTGAAATTATCACTGAAATGTAGGCTTAGCATTAAAAGTCGATTGGAATTACATTCAAAGTTTCAATAAACTTGATTGATGATAATAAACGAGTATTGAGCATTAATTTGAACTGTCTAAAGAGTGTAATTTGAACTGATCTACTCATTAGTTACTGGTATTTACATTCAAGAGCTATTTAAAAGGAATTTATCGAAAACCAAGTAACTTTTCTTACATGTAAAATACAAAGTTTTATACATTTCTTTGAAAGAATAACGTGCTATTTACCTTAGTATGCATAATGTACTTATCAAATGGCTATATATCATTAACATTATGTAATATATTATCTTCGTTTATTGAATTTACGGTGCCTTGAGGTGCTTGAGTACATTGCGGGGAGACTAATACACCCAGAGACTTGCAATGAATAGAACTGCCATGTGAAAAGGTCATCTGTGTCGATTCACCATTATTCGAGACTCATTTTAATGCAAATCATTGTCCAAATAATTTTTATTAGATCTTAGGTAACATGAGTGGTAATAATTTTATCTAAGTTGATAAGAGGTATAGTCATCAGTAGGAATAGTTTTATCTAAATTGACAAGACTAAAATAAAGGTAAAAAGGACGATAAAATGTCATGAATGAGAATAACTTTTTACTTTCTTCTTATTATATTATCTGTTAATTAGTTAAATTGTTGTGTTGTTTTTTTATTCCATTACTTATAATATTATTATAGTATCTTTGCTCTCTGACGGGGATTAATTTATGTATATCATAATTTTATGTTGCATGAGCAACAATAAAATTATGTGTTCTGTGCAATGTGCAATGTTGTGTGAGCATCACAGGCTCTGCCCATAAAAATGAGCCATTTCTAATAGACACGCAGTGTTGGGAATAAAACTGACGTGTATTGCATCGCATCGATACGGCTAATGCGATTTGACCGGCCTGCTATCTAGATCCATTCCGGCTTAGACAAGTTCTCACTAACACGATTTATGTGCAAAAGCTTCCCGTGTGTCCTGAATCATCGGTGCATTTGCAAACATTGGCTCCGGCTGACTGTTTTGTGGATTGCACGGGATAGTATCTTGGCAAGCCTGTATCGTAGCACTGGAGTCGTTTAATGGACTTTTATGATGGTTACGGTTAATCTAGAAGCAATGTTTCTTCTAATTTTCAATAACTAGTAATACTCGTATCAGCCAGATCTATCAGAGATAGAAGATAATGATTAAAGATAAAGAGAGTCTTTAGGAAGCTGAGAACAAATCAGGGAAAGTTTGGGCAATGAAGGAGGGTCTATGTATATCTTTTCATCTCTTTTTGAAAACGACACTGAAATTTTCAAAAGATTAAAAAAAAGGATTATCCCGTGTTTGTAAAATACACATAATATATAAACGACCGATAGTTTTAGAGGTAACTAATGTAATTCCAACAAATTATTTTAAGAAAGAGCTCTAACACAATATAATACTCGTATAATATCATTCACGTTGCAATTACAAAGAATCAGATTTCACTCATCCCCATTGCACTTGTATCAATTGCCTTACAAGGTTTGAATCGTTCGAGACATGACAGCATCTATTATTTTATTAATGTAATACGAGTGGTTACGCCATCGTATTCTCAGCTTTAACATACCTCGTATTCCCATTATAATCATAGCCAAGGCGGATATAAAGATATCGATCACAGCTCAATGTATTATCAATCAGATTCGTTTTTGTATGTATAGTTCGTTCCCTTGGCTCTATTTTATAGTTTATTATATATTTTAGACATGGATCACTCCACCCAACCTGCTCTCTGGTATACAGATTGGCGAAGGTACAATGTAGGAGTCAGACATCAACACAGGCTTACATGCTAATACAGCCTACAAGCCTTCCGCCACAGCAAATTCTGCTATCATCATAATAATGTATCGACAATAACCCGGATCGGCTGCTATAGGAATTACTTATTCTTCTTCTTAAAATAATTTTTCAAATTGCAAAAAAACATTGAAAGCGTAACAATACCCGCGTTCCTTTAAATCTGGGATCGCTTACAATCTACACAAGTCGCGAGGCTACATGCGCTGTGTTCTGGAAAGATATAAATGGATCCTTTACCGTGGATTAAGATTGGCTACCAAGCTACCATACGCCTTCAGTAATTCCGGAGAAATTCTTTCTCTATTTACTTTTTGCAAACATACCCTGTTATTCGAGCTCGATCCTAATCAGATATATTTGTTCAGTTTATAGCTTGTTTTTCTCTTCTTCTAAATAAAATGGAAGCAAACAAGTACGACGTTCTCCTGATACGATCAGTTCTTTTTGTAGGTATTCGAAATTTTTAGCGACTGAAAAGCCATAGAAAACGTTGTCTGACTTTGAAGGACTTAGTATTAATATTTTTGATAATGTTTTAAAAACATAGAGGATGTAACTTGGAACACTTGTCACACATCGTAGCAAAATTAACTACGATACAACAGTGAGTGTTTATGGTATTGTAAGGTAATTTTCATTACAAATTTTGTTGAATGTTTTACATGTAAAAAGAAATGTTTATTATCGAATACCTACAGGTTAACTAGCAAGGTTCAGGGCATATTAATGATTGAAAATTCCGATCCATTACGAGCATAATCATCTTAGCGTAATGGTGCATTTGGCAGCGTGCCACTTCATTCGAAAGAATTACCCTCAGCTTTATTCATGCGAATGAAAATCGGATGGAAACGGTGATTTCTTTTGCTCTACTATTAAGGGAAATATTGGTAGTATTCTGTTACTTATTAATCTTATAATTGAAGCATGTGAAAGAGAAATTGTCAAGACAAGGAAAATCTGAGTTACAGATACGCAAAGTGGAAAAGAAAGAACTATGTAAATATATATAATATAATGAAAGAGTTAAAATTTAGAAGATAAGATTTTATCACCTCTTGCCGTTATTGCACATTATTCAACAGCGTAATTCTTTCTAAAATTGTATTAATGATATATAAGAACTCTCAGCGGCTCAAGTATTGTTAAAACTTTTCAATATAGGTGAAGGAGATTATGCAGGATGAGTAATAAGACATTTCGCGCTAGATAAAGACGTTGTTTCGCTGGAAGGCGAAGGATCATTTTTCGTTATACAAAGCATTCCGCGGCGACTGGTTGACAGCCTCGATCTATCACCGACGGAGAATATCTAAAGACAGCCCAAGCAAATTGCGCTCTTAAATCCTCAACAGAAGCAACAATATAGCGTGACGTAAATGATAATATAATTACAACATTTCCTAGAAAAGCGTAGTCCAAAAAGGTGCATCATTATTGCAAATTTACTCGATTAATCTCTAATGTAATAAAATTCACGTAAGCTATTTAATGCGTTCATAGCGTGCTAGAAACTTTGACATATTGTTTGCTTATCACGTAATAGGAAAATTACTGATAAAGTTTAAACAAGTTATGAAAATTCTGCTCCCATTTAAGAAAAGCCCTGTCCACAATGTCACCCTTTTAGCAAGAAGGTAGCGTTTTATTAAGCAAGTAGGTAGACCAGTACAGCACTTGCAGCCAACGATACATGAAAATGATATCATAACTACAACAAACAGCACTTGAGCAAACAATGGACGTTTTCGCAACATAAATGCAACGCGCACACAAAATGTCCCCAACTCAAAAATAGTTCACACTCTAATGTTACGAGAGCAGTGGAAGTAAGAGTATATTGGGCGCACTGAACTATTCTTACCACAATTTAACTTGAACATTGTGGTAAAATACTGCAAAGAAGTTTTTAAGGTTTCACTTGTGGACTTAAAAGGCCAAATGGAGCTGCGGTTGGAAACAAAGAAAGAATCATCAGAGCTAAAAGTCCTTGAAGACTGAGTGTTGGACTATTCTTAGAATATACTGTACTGCCTAATGCCTGTGACATCGTGTTTAGTTGTAAAAGAAATGTTTGTATTGTAATTTTTAATTAATAAATACTGACACATGATACTTATAATGATCTTCAAATATAATCAAGATAAGGTACAAACAGTGAACATCATAGCATATTATCATTGCAATACTAACCTAACGGATTTGACGCCATAATATAGTTTTAAAGCTAGCTTGAACTAAACTTAATTAATATCTGATAAAGAATATGAACTTTGCTTTTACCAAATATTCAAGTTTTCGTATCCTAGAGCAGCGTCATCATATTTATGTTCTATACTTACTCAGACTTGGCAACAAATTCTTATTCTTTCTAAACAGCTTCTAACAGCAATAATGATATTTCATGCTATAATAGATGGACCATTAGAGAATGATTTGTTTGGATCGATTATGAGAATTTATACGCTGCAATTAGTGATCATGATGGCGTTGGGAGGAGTGGAGATTTTATCATTACAGTTATTAAGTAGGGGCTAGATGATGAAGACAATTGAAAGGTTTTAAATAAACGTTAAAGTAAATTGTGGGTTACCTTGAATACTTTTTACCTAGTAGCGTTTATAATGTTTTGAAATGTAATTTTCACTTCACTTACTAACTAGGGCTTCTAAAACTAGGGCTTCTAATAGTTTTCGGTTTGAAGATTAAAAGATAAGGAAATAATAATATACCTAAGTATAGACAAAAATGGCTAGTGCGCGTTTACATACGGAAAGAAAGGAGTCTTTAGTTTTTAAAAATCTTGGTCTACTAAGCAAATTAAATTTAAAGGACATAAGTCCTTTTAACTCTTTCTTCATAATCATACTGAGTAGGTACAATCTAAGACTCTCAAAAAACCATGCTTGTAGGTTTGAGGAACAAATCTTCCGCGTATCGATCCAGTTCAACGAACCAAGTGCTCCGGTTTATTCGGCAGCGAAGGCGAATTACGAAGAACATTTGTTATTTACGGCTGCGACTTTGCTCACGATCGATGTTTGTACGACAGCCATTTAGCGGACGATTTCGTGTTCAAGAGCTTTCACTGAACTACCGTCATCGTTTGAGGTCAACTCTGTATCAACCTGAATATTTCCAACCATCTTTGATCAGGTACGACTAGCATCAGGCTTAACCTACTATGGTTATGTTGAGATGATTTTATTATAGACTTATCTAAAACAATATGTTTGGACGAAATAGCTCACTTGTTAGCAATTGAAGGTTCTATATAATTAGTAATAGTGACGTTCGTAAACTTTATGACACTAGTCAATGTTAAATCAGACAAGTTGATATAAATGATGCAAAACCTTATAATAATTTCTGATGAAACACGAGAAGGAAATTCGTAAAATTGTGGTATGGCGTAAAACACCCTATTTCCGACAACATTGTAAGTAGGTACATATAATAATACGAAATCAAATTCATAAGAATTTGGTAAACATTAACCCAATGATATTTCGTAACAAAATATAAAAGAAGGAAATTCGTACAATTGCGTTAACGCCTATTTAATTCAGTCGAGTTCAGAAAACATTGTACACATAAAAGCTATGTGGGGGCGTAAGAAAATCAAAGTTACATTGACATGAACTTGTATTGGTCGTGTACCATTATGTTTTATTGGAAAACGATTAAAGGCGTTTACATCGTCAATGTGTCAGAGCGCTTTTTAAATATTAATCTGGGCGGTGTCGGACCTCTTGTATTGATTAAAGTAAACAAATGTGTTTAGAACTGCTTTAACAACATAATCACGGGTGGTGGACAATGTCGATGTTACATCCATGAACTAATTGCTTTCTGTAATTCTATTACGTTATAATATTTTCTAGGTTGTTTTTTCTGTTGTATATCAGCCACTTCAGTTAATCATTTCTCTGCTTATTCTCGTATTGGGATTAAATTTGTATCTACTGAAGTTACCAAACGTCCAGTCTCTTATTTAGTTATATTATTGCAGTGCAGACCTTGAGTGCTTTGTACGTAGTGAGGATTAACAATACTGTTCGCATTTCAATGGTCGGTATTCATTCAACTCCATTCGTAGTGTCACCCATGACGTCACCCTCGTAAACCGAGCGGGGCGCGACCTCATTATTGGGGTTTAGGTGTTACGAGACCCATAAAACTGTACTAGATCCCATACCTAAGCCTACTCTAACGTTAATGCCTCTAGCGTAATTTTGTATGTAGTAAATTATCGTAATTTTCTAATAAATTTTATACCGAACAAAGTTTGAATATTTACTCTTCATATGCCTGCTGCAAGTAGTAATTCTAAGACTTTTAAATTTCATACAGCAGACTAACTACATAACTTAATTAGGTTTGCCAATAGATTTCAAGTAGCAAATACTAGCTTAAAGCATTGAGGTACATTTGCGGCTCCCGTATTGTCATCGATATGTAAATCTATATTAAATTGCCAACAGTTTACTACCTCTCCTATACCTAAACTGTCACTTACCGAAGCAGTGCTTGCCTTTACTGCCTCGATGTATTGTCTCATATGCTACAGACACCTAGTCTATCCATAAATAAAGACATGTATTACAATGAAGACAGTTTATGCCTCACTCAGTATACTCGAGCTGTTGCTAATTGCTTTTTGATGAGCGCCGTATGAGTAATACAACAATAACGGAAGCATTAAAACCGCACCGCACGTACGCCGTTACCATAAAGATCTCTATTTTTGAGCTGAGAAGCAATTAACACGAAACGACATACCGAAAAGAATACCCATTAAAACCACGTCAGAGGAAAGTTTACAAAGGCTAATTTCACTCGAGCTCTCTTTTTAGTTTCTTACAGAAGCTTTTACTAGGACGGTTTTGTTGCATTGCTGCATCTGCAAACACATTCGATTTAAACATCATACAAACATTGTTGAAGTCACAAATACAGACAACATTGCCATTCACTACGCTCGCAATGAAATTTTCAATTTCAATCACGTTTGTCTTGGCTGTCCTCTCGCTTCCGCACTCAGATTCAATATCATTTGAAACTGATATTATGTCGATATGAATATTTGCATTCTCTTTGAAGATGTCTTTTGCCATTTCGTCTCTCGTCTTATCTTCTGCAATCCTATCTCCTCTGAGCCACGTAGCAGAATTACTGGCATTAAGGTAGGCGTCAACGAGACAATGACCTTTTTATCTTCTGTGGCAATCGCATCGTATAATATATACAAAAATTTTACGAAAAAGAACTGAAAAGGTGACTTTTCTGTCTAAAAACAGACTACTTTTAAAAGCTAATTTATCAATCGCTTTATCGTGAGAACGCAAACGGACGACAATGATATAGAGCATATCAAAAATATTAGTACACTAAATCAATTTTCTGTCAAAATGTCGATGCAATAATAAATAAGTGCCTTTCAAAGATTAATATCGGGACATTTCCGCAAAGCAATTCCGAAGTCCCGATCGACTGATACTGTCAACTCCAATATATTCGGAGGCACCCATGCTTCTTACATGGAAATTTCACATAAAACAACCTTTTGAAAGGAAGAGGTAACAGAAAGGGTAAAAACTGTAAGTTAAAGAACAGCACTTACCATATGATACCACAGAATGGGGATGTGTATTTTATTACAAGCTTTTATTTAACTTGTTATATATGTTTGTTTGACAGTTCATACAACCACGTCCAGTTTTCAAAGATTATATAAGACTAGCTGTGCCCCGCGATTTTACGCGCGTTAAGAATTGTAACGTAATGTTTGATAACCTTCCTCATAAAGGTAGCTATCATACATAAAAAGAATTATTCAAATCGGTCCAGTAGTTCCTGAGATTAGCGCGTTCAAACAAACAAACAAACTCTTCAGCTTTA
>DWQK01003485.1:0-11511 GCA_018231225.1 Noctuana stator | reverse complement strand
CTAACAGCACTTTTTCCTATTCAACATTTCAGCGACTAATCAGCAGTCAAAGAACGCGACGATCGCTAAGAAAGATCGGCGTCGAAATCTGCGAAGCTTTGAGCAATTAAGCACGAACATTTTGTAGTTAAATACCAACGAAACACTTACTATTCGAGTAAGCGTTGCGAATTTATTTTCCGTAACGTCGGTATGACATATTAATTTAATCCTATATGTCACTGTCAAATAAGAGACTAAAACCATAGGCATATCAACCGCAGTGACATTTCTAAACACGAGGGGTACAAATGGATCTGACATTTAGTGAGTATTCAAGCGACCTTGGCTCCAATGCAGGGTAGGCAGAAGGGTTGTGTCTCCAATTATAGTATAATAATGTATATTCCTTCCATTGTGACGAGTCAGCGATATAATACCACTCGACGTGATTGAGTGACACCGTTTTAATAATTATTATTCAGCGCAGTTTACATACTGATTGCTTTGTATTTTAGTTTTAATATTTATCAACAGAGTAGTTAGTTCTTATCACATTATCAAGGAATTGAAATAATAGTAATTGTACATGATTTCTCTCAGTAACGAACGTTAAAGTTATTTACATTAACAAATAAAACGTACTCTATCCCTTTATGGAAACAAAAAATAAGTCGCATTCACAAATGTCATTTGTGACGGAAAAATAATTTCGTTTGGTATACGAACCACGAAAACTAGAATATGAGAAGTTTCACGACGAAGGAAACGAAGGGGAAAAAATATTTATAACGAAATGTGATGATGGACGTACAATTTGCGAAGTTTCGATAGGCGCTTAGGTACGAACGAAACGAAATAGGAAAACTTAAAAGGGAATACATAAGTTACAGTTTGAAACTATCAAGACAACTACACAAAGTTTAGCTCTCAGAGGAAACATACACAGAGCGAGGGGCGCGAGGAAGTGACGTCACGACTGACGGTGTAAATAATTGTTCTGTCGAACACACCTGCCGGCGAAAGAAAATTAAGTGAAACGCAATTTGACTGAGTGATATAGCACCTAGAGCTCTGGATCAGTTTAATGAGGAGTTACGACGAAAAATTGCTCCTGATTAATTTATAATCTCATTTCCATTATTAACGCCTGCCATTAATTGCCCAGTAATTATCTCCTTCATAATTTACGTAATGCTTCTGCGTTATGAAATTTCTAAGATATTATAAATGTACAAGAAAGTTATTTGGAAATTTTGTTGAATAGCTTCGTCACACACATAAAACGGTGCTCCGATAACGCTCCGTCGTCGTGCGACACACGCCCCGCAATCGTTTTTATGCGCTCCTTGCATGATAACCTCCCTTAAAGACTACAATACCTACACCAATCAAGAGCCAGCGAGATCGTAAAAGCGAGTCTTTTATCCAAATTACTATCAGATTACTTTTTATTCGAGTTGCTAACCCACTCCGGATAATTAGCGATAACACTCAGCTGCAGACACAACGAAACTTGTTCCGAAATTTGCGGCAGCAAAATTGCAAAGGTAACAGGGACAGCGCAGGTGTTTATTGACAAATTCATAAACATTGACTTTCAGATAAAACGGCGGCGTTTCGTTCTCTCGGACGTGAACGAGCAAACATGTTCCATATTTTCATGGGATTCAAATAAAAATAAAGTGGATGACCGGAGGCGGTCTAATTTAATATGAGCGGACATGTCATGTGGCCGATGTTCGCTTTCATTTTATTGCTCGGGAGACTGAATTCAGTAATGTTTCATGCGGCCAGTGTTTGTCAGCTGTTAAACAGTTTTGTTATTGCCGGACGGACATTTCTGTGCCTATTTGCATAATTGAACGACCACTTGAAGGCACCAGCATTGTTATACTCTGCCGAGCCGTTTGTCAGATTCGTCGTATCATTTATGCATGTGGCTCGTAACAAGAACCGCACCGTTTTTCTGGGCTATTCATTATTTCGCCTTTGTGTTGTTTGTTATCCCGTCACTCATAATCTAAGAACGATGGTTGTGCGCAACAAAATGTACACTTTCAGTTTTATTGACTTTAACTACATAATCTTCTCGTGCAAAGTGGGAATGGTAATCTAGAATTTAGTGCTTCATATTTGTATGTTACTTTAGAGTAAAAAAGGTGTCTCTCTAAAGAAAAACTTAGGTATATTTATATTTGTAGATATCAATAAACATGCTGTAAGGGGCATTGAAAACTTCTATATGTTTTAATTTATCCTACAAGTGGGTTCTCGGAATTGCTGATAATAGTTTGAAATGCGTTTGTGTAGCAAACAAGCTTCTGGGTCACTATAATGCGGCAGTAAAACTCGGAACTTGCTGGTGTTTCGTAACAAACATTTGAGAGTGAGCACCGAAGTTTCTAAGCGAGCCAATCAAAAGCTGTAATCGGCTTTGTTTGTAAAATAACTAGGTAAGTAGGACCGGTGTCGATCAGATCAGGGAACAATAAAAAAGTCGTAAAATCGTGCAGTTGTAGTACAAAAAGCAGACGTTATCTTAAGCATAAATGTTTAATGGCATGAGCCACTTGGATCGTTCGCGCGCACCTCGCGATTAGATTTTAAACTGATGACTTTTAGAAGCTGTTCCGGATATAGCTACTTGAGGTCGTGAACTGCTGAGCACTTACGGGTAAAAGAACCGCTATTAGCGTCTGACACGGCTCCAAATGCCGTTGCATGATCCACGAAACAAATATGTACGTAAATTAAAAAAATATTTACTACATAATATAACTCTTTCTTTTCGCTGCCAATATAGTATTAGACTTGAGAATAAAACAAACATACGAAATAGAATAAAATTTTGGCTGTTTATTTTCAAAACGAAATTTAAGTAGTATTTCCATTTCAATAGATCGGGATCATGAATTCAGTAATGGTAAAGCTTGTTAAGAGGGCAAATATGTGTGGGCGTATAAATAGAATGTTGGTGGGCTATAATTTATTATTTGAATAGTGCTCTATATTTCGACTTTACTACAGCCATACCGAAATTTATTGCCGGGATCTACATATATTTCAGTGGCAAATTTGAAAATAGCGTCCACTCTACGCGGTGTTATGAACGTAGTGAACCATTTAATCATTAAATTACTCGTTAACACGCTGTTTCTATTAGAATTACGGTTTTATTGGTCAAAAATGTCAAACTAGACTATATAGTTAGATAATAATGTAATGGAATACAAAATACACCTTTTCGAATTTACCGAAGATTTAAGTAGATACCTATGTGTTTTTTTTATTTGGTACCAACGTACCCACTCGTATATCGTTACGCATGAAAACATTTGCTCATTACTTAACATTCTATTGCAAAATTCTGAACCTTTCCCTGAATAGACGCTCTTTGAGTAAAAAATTTCTATATTTTTTTTTACTTAAGGCGAAATTAATCGAGGGCCTTTGCGGACATCAATAAAACCCCAGGCCATTGTTAGGAATGATTACAAGGATGTTTTTCAAGCAAATGTTAATTTTTATTACAGAAATACTCATTTATTACGCACTTTGAAGTATTGTTGTTACGGCAAAGTCCTTTACAACAGAGCCGACACCGTTTTTGTTTTTTTCCCCTAAAATATTGGTGCCTTTTCTTTATAATTTAAGCAGTAAATGTAGGCATTTTAGAACGATTGTTTTCGTACTTAAATATACTGTGTGAAAAAAGTAATAAATGAGATACGTCGGGTGTTTCGGCGACAGGATTTATTCTATACAATTGGAATGGCGAATTCATTAATTTAGTAACAATAAAACAACAACGAATGAACGCAATTAAGCTGGATGTAATTAATAGGCGCAAATAATGGAACGCGGTGATTGATCAGTAATAGCTACTAGGTCTGATTGACGGTTTTAATTTTCCGTGAGGAAGGTGTAGAAGGGTTGAAGGGTTGAACGTTGAAGTGTAGTAGGCGCCTGGGTGTGTCACAACTCGACAGGGAACGGTCAGGTCCTCGGGGCACGTCACTCTACACGAGCAGTTGAATTTCATGGATTAAATATAACTTGCCAAAACACCGAGCATAAAATGAGCCAACAGCTCCATAACAGTTTTACTACCAGTACATCTATCAAGCTTACGTTATCACTGATAGAAACAAAAAGGGGAAACTGTTAAATTAACGCCAGCGTTCAATGGCGACGCGATAACAATAACGTCAAACCGCTCTCACATAACGGGTTTAATTTACAAAACCATTATATGGAACGTACGAGCAACTTCTCATCCTACTGCCAATAAATTCACTTAGCAGTAGCCTGTTGAAGGCTTGTTTGGCGTTCGTCGGCAATATTACAGTAAAACCTTAATTAAATATGTTAATGCGGAAGATCTAAATGATCGGCCGCGAGGCTCGCAAATTACTTTTGTGAAGCATCTACTAAGTGAGTGTTAGACTCGCCGCGACACCAGCTTTCTCATTTTTGAACGAGAATGAAGTGTGCGGCTGCCGTTGTTTGAAGCGATTTTGTTTAGTGTGTCAACCACGTTAGGGTATACATTTCAACGAGAAGAGGAAGGTGGTTGTGTCGTTATTCGATTGATGCGAGTCAATTATAACCTTCTATTCGATTTGATGCCCGTTTGGTCCCTCGGGCTGTTCGTAGCTCGCTTTGGCCAGCAAAGTTTAAATTAATTTTCGATTGATACATCAGATCTCGCCAACGCAGTGATTTTTAAATACCCTCTGGGCCCATTTCTTTTGGTCAAGTTTGCAAAACAATTTTAAAATTTTATATTGAATTTATTAACTTATTAAGTTATACTTTTGCAATTAATTCTGCAAAAATAAAATCAAGACATTACCTATAAGTTAATGATCGGTAGTGTTCTTACATATAAAAAGTTTATACGGAGATTATTAAAGCAATAGTTACCGTATTCAATTATTTCATTTGACAGGTACTCTAATATTCCAGCGAACAAAAATATATTAAAAAAGAAAAGTGATACAAACATGAGAACATTCAGTCTAGAAATTTAATTAAACTACAATAATAACTAGACGAATCTATACGATATATTTATATACCGGAATAACACGTTCGTGTTTATGCTGTATGCTATGGCCGACAGAACCGGGTGAAGTTATGTGTTTTTTATGCAAATTTCATTTTGCCGCTTGATATTCGCGACCGACCGAGTAAATTCGCGACGAATTGCACATGACATTTAATTGACAAGTGAGTAAAATGCGAAAATCCAGTGATATTGGCAGCTCAATATTTTCAATGCTCATGTTTTGCAGCGACATCTGTCAATACATTAAACAAACTTAAATAATTTAATTCTTCCACCCAAAGGGCTGATGCCATTGGAGAAAATAGTTAATTAAAATTGTTTTATGAAAACTGTACGTACAAATTGGGAGATTAATATTCCGCGGTTATTGGATCACTGTTTTTATTGGGTAATAAAGCACAAATGGATTCACTAATTGGTCGCAGCACTGTCCAATTTAGTGCCATCGTGTATTATTTACTACTTTACACCTGTGGTTACGTGTAGGTAACTTATACATTTTACTTGTCGCCCAATATATTTTTTGGCAAATAAGCCGTAATCATCTAAGACGTTTACCTTAGCCAAGATTAGGTTTATATTGTTAGGATACAAGCATGACTATGTTAAGGATCTAAAAGTGATGTTAAGTTCGGAAATTGACAAGAACAAAAAAGTTGTAAATAATTGAATATGGATTGCATAATTTTCGTACATAGTTGAACTACTATTGAAATTTGAAAAACGCTTAGCTTAAGAGTGCATTTTATCCAAGTTCGCGGTAACTATAATACTTCTATAGTAATCAAATTACCGTATGTAATTTTTTTTTTAATTATACGTAGTTTGTTTTTCTTGTATTTAAGCAGTGGCCGGATGATTATGACGCGTCTCCGGCGGGCTCATATCGTGCACCTGTTGCCTCAACGACTCTAACTAAAATTTAGTGCCATACGTGTTACCGGCCCATCTTATATGCGACACTTGTGTATAATTTCGGGCGGTTAACCGATATTACGCAGCTGGGAACGCAACTAAGACTGGGGCTATGCATACAAGTGTCAGAATCCTGGAGCGAGTATTATCATTTTCCCCTTGCCTTATTGCTGGAATTTTGATCATGTATTCAAAGTTGAGGTTTGGGACAATCCGCAAAGTTTGGTTAGACGCTGATTTTGGGCTGTACCTAACGACTAATTTTAGATTTATTTTTGGATGTTTCCATTGTGAATGTTGTTCTACTTATTTGGCATATAATGTGATAATACAATAATAATAAAACACATAATAAATGTGTCATCACAAAGGGAAGAAAGAAATTTCTAGAACATTTACCGAGAAAATTTCTTATTAAATTGTCTCTTCGTAAGCGTTTCTCCGGATTTGTCGAGTGGAACACATAATATATCAGGACTGGACGAATTTGTTCCGCTCGGAGGTGCATGGCGGTAACCCTGTTACACTTTACGGTGCTTCGTTTATGAAACGGCGACGCCCGACTCTCGAACACTCGACTGTAAAACTTTCAGTGGATTGTTACATAGAAGCTAAATAAATAAAGGATATTCACACACAAGCCTCTGTGGCCGTCGCTTTTATGCCGATTTTATGTTGCATGTGCGAAATACAGCTGTAATTCCAATACGGGAAAATGTATATTACTCCGAATCCTCAGTAGAAGCTGACAATGCGGGGATTTCTTAAGAACGCCTCGGGCTAGGTGAGGGTAGGCGTGATTCGGGCTTGTTACATAAAAATCCAGTTATCGCGGCCGAGGTCGACAGATTACTTTCTTGTTAAGAGGATGAAAACAAGAGTTCATTTTCAGCGAAGACAATAATAAATAAAATATGAACTTTTTAAGTATCTGCCATGACTGTCTTTATTTAATAGCCAAAGGGATTTGTAAGAAATCAAACTCGAAGATTTATTTAAAGAAAATATTTTTTATTTGGTTGTTCTTGTAAGAGATTATTGAGAAGCAGTAGTATTTGGGTTACGAGGGGCCGTGTTGTCTTAGTTTGTTCCTTCCCGTATTTTAGTCAAATTCAATGTATGTGTAACAAATTTTTCTTTATTGATTTAGGTACCTACAGTATTTTAGGTATAGCAAAAAAGGAGTCTTAAAATAGGCAACACCATTTTAAATGACATTTTAATATTTGGAGCCGCTGCCGATAACGAAACGAGATGACAAAAGATTTTTGAGCATTCGGGCGAAATAAATTCCTCTCGAAAAAATTATTTATGCTGTCATTACAGTGCAGTCATAATAAAACCGTAAAAAAACCTATTATTCGCAGTTGGGGAGCGAATTAAACAATACGCACTGCACGGTCGGCCGACGAAACAATTCGCTTTATATTTCAAATTGTGCAAAAGTAATCAGTCGATTTATTCCTCTCGCTTTTGGAATGATCTCTCGGCTGTGGCGGCAAACATGCAATTTGTCCTGGGCGTTAAATCGACCACAAACAAAACGGGCGGCACTCGCGCCGCGCCATCATTCACCTGTGGTCGCCCATGATAATGAGATGGACCTACTGTTCAACATATTAGACTGATTGCAATTGTGCTCCGTAGGCACGGACGCACTGACTGACCGCACTAGCACCACACCGCATTTCGGCCGATTGAAACGCCGTGCGCCGCCCTGCAGAGGTATCGGAATGTCGTCATGGAATGTCAAATTAAAAGATGGCCGCATTATTCATTATCAATAAGGATTCAAAGAAAATAAAAATTTAATTATGATACCTACTAAATTAAATTGATAGCTGTTAGAGGTAGATAATATACTTAGAGTGTAGATAAAGACCTCAGTTTAAGTCGCCTCGCCTTTGTCATTTCATTAATTTAATATGTCGCAAATTTTTGCGGTACATTAAATAGTATGTTTAAAAGTAATTCAATTAGAAAAAAACTATAGCAAAAATAAGCTTTACTGCAGTGCTTTTAAATTTCAGACCGTCAACTTTGTACGATTTAAAAAAGTGCCGATACGAGCTTTGGGCCTCGACATAAAGCCTATTAATTCTGCGAAAAATCAACGTAAGCTACTTACCTACCTACTTGCCTTTCAATCAGATTGTGTAATAAAAAGATTACGTAATAAAAAATATTAAAGTTATGCGAGCGTGCTACCGTAACCGACAACCTATATTGCATGTGCGGTCAACGAGGTAATGAGATGGGTTTGAAATTTCGCGTTCTCTTTGTCGAAATGCACTGCAATATGCGTTATGGTTCCAATTCCACACTAACAAATTTGTTACTTTGTTAAAGCGATTTCAAAATTATTAATCGCACACTTCAGCTGTTGTAGTAGGGCATAAAGTAAACATAAACATTGTTTCTTAAACATTGCTTTCTTTTTCTAGTTTCCTTCAGTCCTTTATTTACTAATAAATAAAATAATATAAAAACATTTTTATTCATCATAAGGTATTTGTATACACTCGATGGTCGTCAAATAACACAGTACATTAACTGTACTTTTAATAATTTATTCTGACAGTGTATGAAAACAACAAGTTAAAATCTAGTTTCCTTTTATATAAATTTCAATAATAAAATTCATTTTTTCAACGGACTGAATATTATTTATATGCTGTGATTTTGACTTTGCTGTCGTGGACAGATAACCACAAATACGTGATTAATATGCTTTCAAAAACCTTATAAAGGGTAATTTAATATTTTGATTTAATAGTTTATTATACAGATTTGTTTTTTAAATAATAATATATATTTTTAATAAGATACGTTTAAGTGTGAACATTTAAAGTTTGGCAGAGACATCTCGAAGTTATTTAAAGTAACTTATAGATTATAAGAAAATCCAATAAGGAGAAAAATATCCTTATCCCATACAACGACATTGCTTGCGACAGTAAATTATTGAGGCCATAAATAAAAGTAATTGTTCCAAGTGGGCCGGGATTTTTTCCATAATTTTATTATGAAAAAGTTAACGGCAACCATTAAACGTAGCATTCGGAATCGTCCGAACTAACTTTGGCGATATCCCACAGGGTATGGACATAAAGAGATTTTCGTTAAAACAACTTTGTACTAAATTAACAGGATAACGCTCTTTAGGCGCTAAGTTTTACCCGGTGTAATTAACTTGGTCTTAGTAATTAAGATGGTTAATAAATGGGTGCGTAGTAAGTCGCTTTGAGATAATTATGTCAGGAATCCTTTAATACAAGCAAAACAAACGGTTTTGGCGTGTCGAAAGTACTTAAGTTATGCTTTAGTGAGATTCGTTACGGTAGTTTAATCTGGTATATCTTCTCGACTAAGTAATCTTTCTCATGACTGAAGATTAGGTACTGGAGGTTAGGTACCTTGGGTGAACTTCTACGAAATGCCACTTACTACGAGGACCTTATAATGTAAGATATACCTAAAGTTGAAGATTGAACAAAATCGGTCCTTTCAAGTATTGATATTTTATTACTTTTAAAATACGAATAAGGTCACGAAGACTACGACGAAACTAGAATTGGTTCCGATCGCAGTAAGGAATAATTCAATTAGGAAAATACACGCAAATGCTTACAATAGAGTACAAATCTTCAAAATAAAAACTCCAATTTTGAGTACAACAATGAAAAATACGAATCGTATAAACTTTCTTCAATATTATTCTACATTTGAATTTAACTTTATTATCTGTCTACTAATTTTATCACTTTTATCACATTTTATACCTATTCAATATACGATGAAGGTACCGTACTAAAGCTGGCAATATGTCGGTAGTTAATTAAAGCAAATATGACCGTAATAACTGAAATTATGCTTATTTTTGATGGCGTGTTCCAAATCATTGAGGGAACTTACGGTTGTACCTATTAAGTCCATTTACAACTTTTATTGCAGTGAAACTTGAACAAATGTCTCGGGGATATAAATAAGAGGGGACTGGATTTTGACCAGAGGCTATTTAGGGAAACTCTGTAAGTGCTTCTTAGGTAGAAGTTATATTTGAATGATATACCTACTTACTTTTTAGCAAAAATATTTGCTTTGAATTCTTATGTAAGTAGATATTTCAATAAACTTAAGATCATAGCGAATCTTAGTTTTATACTTGTATTTTTCATATCGCCAACGAGATATTTTCACGTGCCCGCTACAATAAAGAAAGCCATTAACAGTACAAATATTAACAACGCACTAAGTAAGACGGTTAACTTCTGAATGGAAAGAATTACCACTTCAATTAGTACTAAGCGAAGGGTGATAATCGTATGCAGGACTTAAGCAGCAACTAGTCATAGTGACAATGACTGCCTTCATTTATCGGCACAAAGCTAATACAGAGCCATCGGTACCATAATTACGACACTATACCTACACTTATTTGTCGAGTGACTCGTTTATTGTTCAGTATGCTGACAATGTATGCCTGCAGTTGATTTTCCCCGGTTTTGCTGATTGTCACATAGCAAACAGGTGAATGAAAGCGATAAAGTAAAGGATTTTCCTATGAAACGTAATGAGAATCAACAAAGGATTTTTATCTGGATTACAGGCACGAAAATGGCTTAGTAACAACTTAATAACGTTTTCAGTAGAATGTAGTACTGTAGTCTTACCAAATACAATAAGTGCGAATGTGTATTTGAATATTTGTTACTTAACAATGCAAATTTGATAAAATTTGGCACACCAACATTAAATAACATGGAATAACGTATAGGATACCTCCTTGCCTTAGTCTAGTAGAACATTATGTTCATACTTAACTTATAAGTACTGTATTATGGAAGAAAATCTATATATCCGTTTTTTCTAAAATTGCCAATGACGCGATATAATATAAAGTTACCTCGCTCGTAGGACACACTCATTACCCAGTCACAGTTAAACTACTAACTAACAATGAATGACTTTTCAATCGTATCCACTATTCACCTCGGAGTACGTCGTCGAGCTTTCCACTATGTCATTTCCCGCGCTCTTTTCACGATCCCCTTCTAAGGCAGGTCCGTAGGAAGTGATTTGCTAAAACACACTCCTAATGTACATTGTGAAAGCGCTAGCTTCTTAATGCCTCATTGACGATCAATTCGAGGCTTCGATTTATTGCCATCCGTTCTTAAGAAGCCATTGTTGTTGGTTCCAAAGGAATTATAGGAGGTTATCGGGTTCAAATCGGAATGAAATTGCGGCCGATAGTTAAGTAGGTACGCGCAGAACATAATATTGAAGTTGCTTTGTGTTCATGAATATTGTTTAGCGTGTAAAATTTTTTACTTCAGTGTGATATGTAATATATCTACCATGAAAAGGATCAAAACATTAATTTAAAATAAACCTAAAAACGTACAAGATCAAATACTATTTCTTTAGCAAATTTTTTATAACGGAAACAAATAGTAGATACACTTAAATTCATTGGGTTCTAAGAGTACATAATTTATTACTTCATAAAATAAAGTACCTAAGGGTAGATACTACGGCGT
>DWQK01003484.1:0-11515 GCA_018231225.1 Noctuana stator | reverse complement strand
GTTGAAAAGTTTGTTTCCTGTGGTTTTATTGAATGTTTAAAGTTAATTAAAGTTTTATTTGACGAATACCTACTACGTGAAATACTGAGCGCTTATACAAATTTATGTGAGTTGTATAGCAGTAAGATACATTTAAATCTGTGGTTATAGCAGTTTAGTTTTCGACAGTAGAAACTTAATAATGTTTGAATATTATATTTTAATAATGTATATTAACTTATATTAAGTCACTTACAATTTAAATTTATTATATGGTCGAATTTCGACCACTGGGCGACCACTAGTTATGATAACATAATAACTTCTAAGTTCATATAAAGACAGATGAAGATTTTATAAACAGTAAAAGTAAGTAAGTACAAACCCAGGATTTATTTTTCAAAGACACAAGGCAATGGATTAGTATTGATATGATTTCACACTTCATTATCTATTCAAATAAAAATTCGTCTCAATATCAACCGTGCTTGAAAGTAAATCAGTGCCACCAGATGTTTATTATCAGTTTCGCTCGCAATAAATAAAATCGTATTATATTCTTGAGCGGGCGATCTCGACGGTCTATAAATCATTTTTATTGTGCTGTCGAAGGGTCCCGGGTAATAGCGGAGTTCGAGGCTAAATTGGGTCGACTTACACAATAAATAGATAATTCATCTCAGTGTCAATGTATATTCTTCTAATCACTTGCATAAAGGGCACTAATTAGAAGATTTAGTACTTTTTCTTTTAATAATTAACTAGGGATGAATTACCTACTTATTACTTTCATAGAATGTAGTGACGTATTTAGTAACTTAATCATAATATGTATGTACACGTCACAGTACACACCATATAACCCGCCAAACTATAGGCAGTAGGCGGCGAAAAATAAATAAAATTGGAATGTGCGCTTTATGGATTTTTTACAGGTCATTATGCATATGCATTTAAAATTAAATTTAAAATTACAAATGTTTTACTAATGACAATATCTGACTAATTTTAGACTACAAAAATATAATAATTATAATCGAAAAGAGTTTGTATGTAGTCAATTTTTGTAGTTACGAATAGAATTAATTTTAGGTAAATATTGTAAACAAGTGTTATGATTACTTACTTGAAAACCAAACACAGATAAACTCAAAACTCGAGGACCAAATGGTCTTGTCACCAAATAATTTTTTTTTCTAAAAATACTATACACCCAAGTAGGTTCTTACTCTTTGGCTCTGCCCTCAAGAGCAAAAAATGATAAAACTCATAAAAGCAAATATTCATTGTACGATTGTTGTTACTCAAGTTTCTTTTTTCTCGTTGTGTGTTTACTTTAGGAAAATAGAACACTGACCGAGAATTCTAAGTATTTGCATGTTGTGTTATTTACCTTTCAACGAGTAGTATTATTAATATTATTATGTAAAGATTTATTTCAGTATATTCAAGAATATCTTATGTGCTCGTGTAAGTAGAAAACTTGACATATACAAGCTGATGAGTAGCAAATGAGAATGTAGGTCACCTTATGTAAAGCAGTCGCGGCAACCCATGGACACCAACATCTAACCTCAAATAGGACCTTATTTGAATTTTAATATTTTCTGAATTAGGCACATTCAATTCTTCTTATTTTTTTCTTGTTTTTCTGCAGTTTCAGAGCTCCATCGTTTTTTAACCGATTTCAAAAATATTGTTTTTCGATTTTTTTTGTTTTTCTTCTATCTGTCTATTTAGTTCTACCTATAGAAAATTTATAAGGCCCAGTTTCTAAAATACACTTTTGAAGTGTGTTCTTAAAGTAATACGCGTATCGTACAATGCTACTATGAGTTAATTAAATAATTTACTTCATTAAAATATTTTTGTAAATAATGATTTCTACATACGCAGCTTATTTTCTATATTTTTGGGTTTCCTCATGGTACAATAGTTCAGTATAGGTAAAAATATCGCTCACTTATTCGCGATTGTACCTTTGATTCAAGTTTAAATAACCACCTCTGTTTGAACGTTAAACTATATCACCGTCCCATTTGCGTTGTAGCCGTTTCTACGTTTTATTGAAACTGTAATGCAATATTATACCTAACAAAAGCTTTGACATTCTAATAGGAAACGCGCCAAGTATTCTATACACTGTTTATTATATTTTATGTAACTTCTTTGAAACACATGACAGCAGAAATGTAACCATTTCTCGTTATTTTATTGAAAGACAGAAATACGAGTATATCTTTACATGTTCGTATTCTGAAGACCCGTATGGTGGTCGCTGACCGAAAAACGACTTTCCGGTCGAGTGTAAGGTTCTCAATATTTACATTAAGATATTCAATGAAAGACTGTGGCATCATTGCATTTGCACGATGATAGATTTTTTAATGTTTACATATACGATATTTTTACATTTTTTTTATTGAGATAGCAATGTTGTTTTGCTAACTAAATATTAAGGCAATTTTCTGGTAATCATCATATGTATTTTTCTTTTTAAAACCTGAATGCAGTAATTCGAGAAGACCCTCCAGATATAAAACGGTATTTGGACTCGCAAGCAATAAGACGGCATTCTTTGTGGACAATAAAACCTGTAGTTCCCTGTCTATACGCACGCAGGTAGAATAGGTAAGACAACAAGACAATGTAAAGCTGTGAAAAACCAAGTGAGCTTCCAATATAACTTACAATGACGATGTAGTTCTGTTAATAATTACTTTCCAGGCTTCAAAGACTTTTAAGTACATACTAATAAAACTACGTATATATCTAAGATTCCTGTATATTGTGCCTCTGAGCTATGCTATATTTGTAAAGTCGGCATTAGCGAGAATTCTTTTTCTGTATTTATTCTATCGCACTATTCTTTATCCTTTAAATCGTTGTTATTTTATTTTTCAATTATAATATAGTCGCCATCATCAATACTGCTTTTTCAATAATTTGTGTTTCAAGTTTGATGTTCAAAATTAGGATTAGGGTATATTATTAAGTTATATTTCAATAATCCTTTAAAGGAATAGTTATGAGATAAGATCGTCGGGTATGCGGCGACGAGATACAAAGGGCAAGGAGACTAGCTCGTTACAGGCCGAGGGGTGCCAATCAGCGAGCCTTCGGAACTCTGTACAGATTTCTAGACTACGAATAACTAACAATGTATCCTAATTTGGAGTAACAGTATCGACGCTTTGAATCTTTGCAACCTAAACAACAACAACGATCGATTTTAGTTATTTTTTTTATTTTACGTAGGCTGCCGACAATTAAACAGATTTGTTACATTCAAATATTTATAGTGAACAACTTATTACAATAAATGCAACTGGCAGTAAATTATAATATACAGTTATAGGTACAATAAGAATAATAAGAATGAAAAATTCATAAATAAGATAAACTCACGACTTTTCTCTAGGATAATTTATAACATATTTAGGTACGTGACAAAAATGTTGTGATGTAATCGAACTTGATAATTGTTTCATTGTAAATTCAGAATTAATTACCGTTGTTCGCTTGATATATGTTTTTTGCTGTACATTTTGCGAGCAAAATGTAAATATTGAGTTCGATATTACAGCTGTTCAGTTGTAAAGTAAATTACAATGGACAAGTTGAGATAAATGCAAATATACTCGTACGTACATTTTCGAGCGCTACGTACGACCGGGATACAGTTTATTAAAAACAAACGCGGATAGCTGCCGTACGATAAAGCTGTAACAATACTGTACGCACGATAACCTTTATTGAGAGGATTAAACCTGGAAACGCGTGCAAGTTCATTTAAACAGGTGAGTGCGCAACCATTGCGATGCGAATTCTTAAATATCGGCAAAGAGTGAACAAACAACGTTGATGGGGTTCCGCCAAAATTACTCAATTACTGCGATAATAAAAATTATGAATTGGTGGCGCTTGCAGAAAGAGATGTTCAAGTAATGGTTAGCTGTCATGAAAAAATTTATAAGAGATATGTCGACGAGACATTGTTCTTGTCTCGGACTACCGGAGGGCTGGCAGTTACTTCGTTCAAAAACTAGTTTACTAATAAAGCGAAGTAATCCTGCCGGCGTTTAATAAGGACCAACCACCGACAAAAGTAACATCATATCAAATTTTGCTTTAAACATTTAGGAAATATTATTAGCGCGGAACCCTAAAGGCTATGGATGTTACCGACTGTAGGTTTTCTTATTAAGCGCTGCTAGAAGTAATTGCGGCGGACTTACAAAGTTAACCGGCTGGCGGTAAGCCGCTTCTCGCATAATCGTTATTTTGTCTGCGGACTTTATAAGATGCTCTCTTTAGTTTCTATAGCTTGTTTGAAAGCTTCTACGCTTATTAAATTCGTTCATTGTAAAGAATCTAATGTTAAAATAAAATTGATTAGAATTTAGACTAATCATATAATAATAAAAACAAAGTTTGACTACCAGAATGCATTCGTATAGTTATTAAAGTTAATATGAACCACTTGTGCGACTTCATATTAAAAATTAATAATAATATAAATACAGTTTATAACTTTTCGCCAGTTTAAATCTGACGACTCTTTCGCCTGTTAGATTGTAATAACGGTTTTCACAATTTGACTGTGGGTTATATTACTTAACATCAATTTGCATTTCGCATTCAAAATACCATGAATGCTGAAACAATTAACACGAAACTTTAATGGAGCTTGATGAGCTTCATTATTTAAATAACCACAAAGCTTTTAATATTACCAATATAACAATAACTTGATCTGTTACATTCTATGATAGAAATTGATAACAGTTTGGCGAAAAACCGGTGGTTTGGGTGAAACTATTGCTAGTGTTTTAATGTCAGCATGTTTTTTTATAGATAAAAGATAATTATTTACTCATAGAATTGTTTCCAGCTATATATCCAGCTATATATTGGCAATTCGAAGTCGATTTAGATTGCATGAACTACTATGGGGTAATAGCAAAGTGGTTAAGAATTAGGCCTCTTAATTAAGATTTCCGGATAGTAAAATGATCACCATGTTTCTGAGAGAATCGATCTCAAATGTACGATCTCAAAAAGATTTTTGATTCCATTTAAGATTGCAGTAACCTTTTATCATTAGATAATGTGAATATTTACATAGCGTGAATTTTAAAATAGTTTAAATAGTGTGAATTTATTAAGGTACAGTAAAGGGTTTTTATGCTGAGTATTTATTTATTAAAACTTTATTATACCTTAAAAATATTGGTATAAAAGGCGGACTTAATGCTATGAGCATTCTCTACCAGCCAACCTTTAAGCAGAGAAAACATCAATAGTGTTTCTTACCCGTTATTAAATGGAAACATCTGAATGTTGGGATACCAGCGTCTACGGGAAAGTCAATTCTAAATGTACGTTGAATAGGATGAACTGATCAAATCGGCTACGTGTGTGACAGCGCGGCGCAGCGGCACCGACGGCTTTACACGTCAACACGTCAAAGCGCCGCTGCCGCCGTGGCTAACGTGCTCGGCCTCGTTCGAGTACGTGTCCACAATGGCTTTCATGTCTTCCAACGACACTAGTGCTGACGATACTACGTTCACTTGCAAAGTGAATTATAAATGGAGTTGAATGAAATTTTCTGTTTGATTCAAGCCTTTTTGATAAAACTGTTACGGGCTTTATTCGGATTGTTTTGTAAAATAAAGGAGAAAAACACAATAGAACACGCAATCTATTGAAAATACCCTAAAACAATTTTAATAAAATATCATTTTTTCGTAATTTTTTTATCAACAAAATATTATTATGATTATCTTCATACGTATTGTTTGTACTCAATTTAGACTTTATTATATATTAGTTATTTATATATTTTTTTATGTTATGTTTTATATTATTACTGTCAAAATTATATATAAGATTGGCGAATTTTTTGTATCCCTTTGTCATCCTTGTTTATCTTCTCTATTTTTATGTTTAATTTAAATCATTATCATCGCAACATTCGCAACCAACATTCCATTGCTGCACCACTGCTGGGTGCAGATCTTCTCATACATTATGAGAAAGTTTAAGGCTATAATCCATCAAGCTGGCTTTCGAGGACTCTATGTAAAACAAGTGATAATTATTTTACCACAGCACGTATGTTTGTACACGATGTACCTACAACTACATACATTGAATAATTCGAGCCACTTGCGGCGTGATTGAACCAGAACCCACAGAACAGAAAGCCGATATATCTAATATCTATAATATACATTTTATTTCATAAATCAAGAAGATATATATATTTGAAAGTGGTAAAATAAATAAATATAAATAAATTTAGTCATCATAAGTTATTTTTGTATACACTCGATTAACGTCAAATAACACAGTACATCGGCACGTGTAACGATCACCGCAATCATTTAATTTTATCCTTAAAAGAATTGTTTCATAATACAAATTTTGCAATATCCTGTTATTTTATGAACCTCGGTCTAACACGAAAAAGTTTGATTGGTTTCAAATCACACGAAGTTGCAGAATCGTCAAAACTCATTAAAAAGTAAACAGAACATTTCGAAACACGAATCAAATATGTCTGATATTATACACGCTTCATATAGCCTGAAATGTTTATCTATGTCTTTAAGACTTTGTTGAAAAATATTCTTATTTTAGCTAAATATTAATTTAAAATAGCATTAAGCACCTAGGTAGGTACTAGATATTATTTTTTCTGTGACCTAGATTAAAGAAACTATAAAATAATATCTTTATTTTAAATAATGTGATTATAACAAAATTATACCCTATTTGACTATGAAATATGTAACGCTGAAAATAATGCGTAGGTTACAACAAAACATTGTCAAGTACAATAATGACAGCGAAGTAGGTAATTATGTCCCTTTATGTAGGCAGTTAGGAGCTCGTACATCGTAAATACTCGTATGAGGAAAGAAAATGAGCGCAGTGAGCCTGGATGATCACGAAGTACTCGTCCCTCTGCATGACCTACTGCTTCATTACAGTGGGCCCTGAACTGTATGGTCATTGCTAGATGACAGACCCGACCGACAAACCATATTTCTCTTTGTTATTCTTTTTTCATATTTTACTTGCAGCTGTTCGTAATACTGTTTCGTTAAACAGAGAGAGATAGTCAGATAACGGATGGAAAAGTTTTTATTGTATGCAATGTGTTATATAATTGTGAAGGCAAAAAATTGGAAGTACTTGCACAATACTACTTCCTGCGATATTTTTGTATACGAGGATTTTAGGTATATTCGATATATATGGTTTAACGACCCGTGTGATGTAGTGGGTTGTCTTTGTTCAAAAAAGCGGAACGAGGTTCGCACCTAAGATGGATCTCAATCTTGAGTTCTGTTTGTGAATACGGCCATTCCACATCCTGCTTCCGAAATAAATTAATTTGTTTCCGGCCAATGTACCTCACTAAAGGAGAATGTCGAAAGTTGGCATCAAATTGCCTTACGATTCTCTATCAAATATATTAAGATCATAAATTGCAATAATCTTATTAGTCACATTAAAATTCATTCCGGAAATATAACTCTAAAAAGTATTGAGAATGTTTTAATCATAATATGGGTATCTCATAAAATTTTTATAACAACGAACATACCTTTATGACGTAATTATAATTGAAGGAGGGCTAGTCTGTATAGAGCCGTGAAGAGGCACTTTGAACCGTACTGTTTCATTACTCGATGACTACATTGCCTACATATAACATAAACTATATGAGTGTGCGCAATATTGTATTTTTCAAATCTAAATAAATCAACATTGCTGTGGTGATATTAAAAGATTTTAAAAAGATTTATTGAACATAAAAACATAATACATATAATTTAGGTTTGGAAACAGGTGCAATAGTAAAAACTGTGTTGGAGCAGTTTCCGCCCCTCCCGTAAATCAGATAATACACAATGTTCAACCTTAAATTATTGTAATATTTGGTCCGCGGTGGTTGGTTAAGCATTAATATATTAATCTAGGTATTGTTTTACTATACAAAAATAAAAGGATACTACCCACTGGCTTCTACATCATTACCAATGCCCCCTGTAGAAATTTCGAAAAAATATTTAATGTACAGCAAGAATATTTCTACAGTTTCTACATTGGAGAATAGTGTGCAACCATAGATGCATTAGTTTCATTTTTTTCCGGACATTACAAAACTTTTTTACTACACGTAACGAATAAAACATTTCTACGTGTTTTTCAAAAGCAATAAGATTATTTTACATAAATAAAATGCTCCCTTAATTGTTGTGTTACCATTTTTTTTAAATTTAATATACACATAATATTATAACTTTCATGTGTTTTAAAATTAACGAGCGGCAACGGCTAAACTTTTCTTCAGCATTTAAAATAATGTAGAAACAATCGTCGGAAGCTGTAACTTCGTGTAAAAGTTTAATAGAGTGAAAAATTACTATTATGTATCAAGTTTCAAACTTAAAGCTAAGTAACCCACCTTATTTCGGAGATCGACTTGAACTTTTCAACACTGATCGGCTTCTAAGAATAAATTTAAATTTCTTCTTTCAGCATCATAGTAGAAATGTAATCTTCTTATGCGGTATCAAAATTGTCAGCTGTTCATTACGCAGGTAAAATCCGGACTTCTCCGGTAAATTGCTTTTTAATTTAATGAAATTTTCACTTACCCTCGAGGCGGGCGAGTCACGGCGACCGAGAGCGCGCTGGTATCGCTCCGCGACCGCGCTGTTTAACCCCGCAACCACAACTGATTTTCCAGCGCGAAAACTTCCCTTGAACGCGTCATCACTCACCCCCTTCAATGTGAACCAATCACGGAGCATGCACTCCAGCGAGGCCGCACGGCTTCACCCGAGTGTTGCCGAGCGCTTAGGGTGGCGATTGGATCTTTTAATCTGAAACGTAAATGCAATACAAAAAGAAAATAAGTGAGCTGTAAGCTTCCGTCCATACGATATAGGCCGAGGCGCGAGCGGTCGTGCAACAGGTAAAGCTTTCACATTGGAGTTGCTTCTTTTAAGTGTGAAACTCTTCGTATTTTTAGTGCTGCTTACATATTACTTGAAATATTTTTTTTTTAATCTGTACTATACCTCAGATTCAGATACCGTCAAAGTTTATCTCAGCTAATTTCTGCGATGAAGTGTTTAAGTAGTAATATATTCACGTAAATCTGAAAAGAACTCTCCAAGTAATCGATGTACCAACTGCATATACATTATAACCATTTTCTTTTATAGGGATTGAAGTATTATCAGTTAAATACACGTGTAAATTAATATTGGTATAAAAGAAGAAGGAGGTTGGTGAATTTGTCAAATTGTGAATTACCTAATTTGCAATTCTAATTATTTGTTTATGGGAGTGGGACTGAATTAAAGTGTAAATTTATTCTTCGCCCAGGATTTTTGTTAATTGGCCTGTGGCAGGCTTTTGGATTTCTTTAGCCGTAAATTGAAATATATTGTAATGTTATACTTTTTGCTGGGAAATTAAGTTAAACGAGTTAGGTTACATAATTTGTTACAATAGATGCTCACATATCCTATAGTTTAGAAGTACCTATTTATGTTGGTGTCCCAGTTAAAGGAAAGAACTTCATAGTGGTAAATAAAAGCTGTTTTTTTTTTGCTACAAAATAAAGTTTTGTTTTTGTTTATAGAAGTGTAACTTTACAGCAACAAATATTACGACCCACAAGTGAAATCAAAGCTCTGTGGTATATACGAGCATATCATGATAAAGGGTAAAAAACTTTATCCTTTCCCGTATTGTTATAAAACAAATACCTAAGTAAGGGTGAATATTTTCCAACTTTTTCCACAGAATATAAATTCCAAACAATTCAAAACAGTTGTAAAGTAACGGTGGTTGATTGCGTGACCGGTAAAACACAAGCAGCGTAATTGAAATCTCAAATAGATTGTTGGCTGGGGACCGTGTGCACCATTACTTGTTTAATTCTTGACCACGAGCGGCGCTCGTAATCTAAGTTGTAAACTAAATCTTGGGGCGCGTCTCACATATCCCCCGTAAGCCTGGCTCTGTTGCTATTTGAATGCTCCTCGAACGACCACGAATTAGTATGCGTGCTCCATTCGGCCCAAGCGTCCCAATGGACCTCGAGTGACTATTCTATGAATTATAATTCATAGGTTTTTAAACTTTTATAATTAGCTGCAATTTATTAATTGTAAGAAAATACTCGTTTTATTTACGTTTCGACTGTTGATTTTGTTTTGTTTTAACTATATTTCTCGCTGAATCTTGTACGATTTTTTTCTTATAATTTCGTTTACAACAGCTTAACTTTCAGTAGGTATACATATTTTTTTATAGTATCTAAAAATAATGTCTTTAAAATGTTCTCACGAATGAACAGTGATACGATAAACTGGCCAGAATAGGACCCCAAAGCTCAATTTGTAAGTGGGATCTTGGGATACGGTTATTTTGTGTATTACAGAACTAAGCGGAATCATTGCGGCACCGACCTGAATTATGTAAATATGAATTCAAACACTCACACATACTCCTTGAAATTAATAATGTTTTCCTTATAAGAGGACACGAAAGCGAAACAAAGGTCAAAGAACTATAATTCTGTTCAATTGTGTTTTCACTATTTTATTTGTTACATTACATTTGATATATATTTTTTATTATTATTTTATTATGAGTGTGAATGTATGAGGCTTATAGTTAGATACAGGTCATGTTAATAATGTGTTAAAAATGTTTATTGACCTCACAATTACCTTGAAATTCTGGTATGCATTATATTAATGCCCACGGCATTTCGCTAGCGGTTACAGTAAAGGCTGTATACATAGCGGGTGTTCGTCGTTATACGTCGATAAAAACAAAAGCTTTTTAATTTTTGTGAGTACTGTGACATTCATTTAGCGCCAGCTGGCTTTAATGTATTTTGCTATCTCGTGTATTTCATTGAAACTCACGTGGCTTTTATCATGAAATGACTTTATTGCGAACTTTAAAAATATTTTGATTGTTCTGTTTCACTGTAACGATAACATATTTGTTAATTGGTTTTTATACAACGATATAAAAAATAATATTTTAAAAACTTTAAATTATTTAAAAATTTAAAAATTTAATTATTACATTTAAATTATGTTTTCAACATACTTATTCAAAATTAATAACGCACAATAATAATGATACGCTATTAAGTAAACAGTTATAAGTTTTTGAAACGATTTCGTGGTACATATATTAATGCCAGCCATTAACAATATTGAAAAATATATTATTATAAAAATTCTCCTCAAAGAGAAGAGACCCATGCCCAGCAATGATTGAAGATATTGATGATCATGACACTTTAATTCGAGGTCGAAATTAACTATGTAGTGGTACTGTCCTAGTAATCTAAACAATTAGGTAAAATGTTTGTTGTTGTTGTTATTATATAGTCAATAATAGTATTGGTTTAAAATACACTAATTGTTAATTAATGATCTATTGATAGCAATCAAACTGGTAAAATATTCTCAACAAAGCG
>DWQK01003483.1:0-11516 GCA_018231225.1 Noctuana stator | reverse complement strand
TTGTCTCTTTTCCTCACGGAGCTATTTCGTTCGGAACAACCTACCCTGGTAACTTTTAGCCCCATTCTCCCCTACATAGTTTTTAAAGTTAACACGTTACAGTGGCTTCATATTTTCTATGAAACTGATTGTAAACATATTTTTTAAGAGCCTGCTTATAAAATTTCCCTAAATTCTTAGATTTGATAGTCTTAATTGTGAAAATTGGGTGTTAATTTTTTCAGAAACAGCCAAAACACTATGGCAAGAGTCATCTATAAAACTGACCAAAACGTCGCATTAATTAAAAAGTAAAGTAAGGTATCAAAAACTTATATGAAATAACGCAGTACTTTCATCTACGTACCTACACCTACGTGTCCGTTTAATTAGGTTAAAACTGTTACTCATGCCTAAAAGCGCCGAAGAGCCTAAAGCACCTGAAGTGCTCTGCGGACAACGCCAGTAAATGATTGGCATGCGTCCTTGTAATAACAGACCACTCATTTTACGCATGCTTTTAGTTGGGTTAAGTGATAACTTTACTAAAACATGAAATTCATTTTAATTTATAGGTTTTCTGTTAGACATTTTTACGTAGTACGATTAGGTATATACGACGAAAGAAATTAAGACTTAAAGCTTTGAAATATGTTGTGTATTTGATTGTGATTATGACGTTTTTATCAATGATTTGTCACAGAATTTCAGACTCTATTCAGACACAGAATTTCACTAGAATAATCAAAATCTTTTATGGTTTTAAAAGAAAGCTGATCAAAACTGTACATAAAATGAATCTACATTTTAACACCTGTCATGAAATAAGACTTTGCTTTTAATATTTCATCATGGGATGCTCGGAACTTATTTGGGGACTGTTGACATATTAATTATGTCTGAAATGTTGGGACTTAGATATAAACACTCTGTTTGATGTTGCCTCGAAAGATACATAAATAAACAAAAGTTTTTCGTTTAAAATTGTTTTGTACTATGAGGAGATATGAGAGATCCCAATGTAAGCAAAGATCAAAATTCGCCGTTTTTGCAGGTGTGAAATATTCTCGCTTCAAAACTGATAGAACTAAAAAAAAAATAATGTGGAATTAAAAATACATAGGTAAAACCCCAATTTTTCACCTTTCTATAACCAACCTCTATTTTTAATCACGATTTTAACATGGCAAAACGTTTGCCAGGGCAGCTAGTATTATTCTTGAATGTTCACCTACTATATAACCTTTCTAAACACCATTTCAATAAAGAACAAATGCTATAGTTACTTTCGATCTCAGTGAAAAGGTTAGTCGTCTATAAAGTATGCTTCTTTATGAGAGTTATCAAGTACTTACTTTATATAAGGGTCGCAGGCATTAGCTAGGGCGGGTGTGCGTGACGGAAGATGCTTCACCTTTATAATATGGACTTGCAGTCTCTCTGTACCACTCTCGTACTTTAACGTGAACCAAACTCGTCCCTAGGGAAAGTAATGAAAGGTTAGTTCATGTCATTATCAATTTCGTTTCTCTATCAATAACTTGTACTGGGAATTGCTAAACGGGCTTTCGTTGCTTTTCATTAACACAAATTGACCAATTTATGGTAACCCTTGAGGTAACTACAGAGTAGGTACATTATTTTAATATTCACTTCAATAATATTTGTGGGTTTTTTTTTCGTTTGACTAGCTAACGTGCATTCTGTCGACAATATATTAAATGGTCACTAAAATCTATGGACACGCGATCTAACTTAAGTAGGGCCGAAGTCCATCTTAGGTCATACGTAGATGCGTTGCTTCTCATGAAGACTGAGATCCTGTTGCCGTTACCTCCGATACCTATTGTATTTACGGCATCCACTTTTAAAATGTTAGCAACTATGAAAACATTACTTATAAGTATTATTCTACGCTAACCGATTAAGAATATAGAGGAATTAACTTGCTCCCTTATATTATTTGAATTACTTGAACGCGATCGACAAAATTCTGTTCAATATGTTATTAACATTTGAACAATAGGAATATTATTGAGAGGTTGAAAATATTTATGCAAAAATTTATGATGCAAGTTCGTATGAATTGAATCGCATGAATTAAAATGAATAATTGATAAAATTCGATATGAAGTCCTTAGTAATTTTAAACTAATAAAGCATATTAGGTATCAAGAAGATAAACAAATCATTCTCATTAGAATGCAAGCACGGTGGGTCTAAAACTTCCGAAGTATGGACATAAATATTCATTACGTGAAAACTTTGGACGAAAAAATTCAGAAGAATTTACGGCGTTACGTAATTTGGGGTTTGATTAATGACATTATAGCCTGATACAAATATTTATTTCAAAAAGTTTAAGAGAGGCCTAGCGCACACTTATGACTTTCGTCCAGTCTATTGAAAAGTATGGAGATTAGTGGGTCACTGGCTTAATTTTTTTTAATCAATAGCTCAATGTTATTATTATTTTTATAGAAAACACTGATAATAGGCACCGTAATAATATTACGGGTAGGTATGTATCATATTTTTTACTCTAGGTTTTTCGCCTATTACTTTGGCGATTGATGCGATACACGTAGTGTATATTAGGTATATACTTATGGTGGCGTGGCGTGATTTGAACCCACGTTATTGATAAGGAATCGCGTACGTCGTAGCGAATAAGGCCTATAGTTATAAGAAAACATGTTCAAAAGAGAAACATAATAGATTACCTTAATCCAACGTGTATTTACTTCTATAAAGTCTTTAATTTAGCCCTTGGCTTCAAGCTTCATTATGTCATTTAAAAATTACTTTAATACAACGAGACAATGTATACATTCTGTGTTGTTTTGCGTTGTAATTACGTTTTAGATTGCATCGCAATGTATTCCATTACCGAGGCTATCAGGTGCAGACGGTTAATCACCCGACTGCAACTACGATCTTAATTAGACGTTCGTTTATACATAAGCTAAGGATCACCTACGCATGACTAAACTGAAGGACATCTTATATCACACGTCATATTCAGTCATAAGGTCTATGTAGGTATACCTATTCTTTTCATGTTAATTCAATAAAAATAATTATCTTTTTTTATCATAAATTTAACTGGAGGGACTTTTTTACGAATTACGAAAATTATTTATTAGTTTGTGATCTACATATTATGTCTTTTTTTAAAATCGTTTTTCGGCCTAACGGCATTTTTGCACGGACTCCACATTAGATTCTTGAAACCATCCGTATTTGTTCAGTGTTTTCCTCATGTTATGATAAAGTATTTATTATTTTACTTACAACATGTCCTTCAGGCCACATGTAATCGTCATCGAGACATTCCGCTTTGTACAGCGATGGGTCCAGCACCCCCAGATCGGTCGTATTCGCTGAAACAACAACAAACTTTTACCATCTTATTACAAAAAACTATTGAGTGCCTGATCTTGAATCCTATTTTCATCCTGTACTAAAGATTCTCCGCACATTATAAAATGAGATATAATAGAGGTTTTAAAATACCTTCAATCAGTAGGTAGGTAGGTACTTCGAAAAAGTTATTATTCGAAAACATTTTTACATAATAAATAATGTAAAGAAAGTTTAATACATGTAAAGAAAGTACAAAATACACTTGAAATTTAATTGGAAATTAAAATTGAAAAATTGTCGTTAACTGTAATTAAGATTGATCTGCTGCAAAGAACGCAGCAGTGTTCAAACATTAGATAGTTTAGTTGAAGGTGGTCAACTTTAAACCGACCTTGAAGTTTGAAAACTAAATGTCTACGTCTGAAAGATTAAACCAACTTTGAGTACAGAAAAGTAATTCCCTTAAGTAGGTACCAATTTCTGCTGGTCTTATCAAAGGATCAATGTTTAAAGGTTTGGACTCAAGCGTAATCATATATGATCAAACTCCAATGCGACTCTATTTATATTCAATTCGTAATTTGAATTCTATTTGATGAATATAACAGTTTTATGTGTCTGCACAAGTATACTCCGTATGTTAATACAAAAGCCTCGAAATGGATAAAAATAAAACTGGCTACTAGACTCCATAAAGACGTCTGAGAGAATACAATAAAATATTGCATTCAACAGGTTTTTAATACTAGGAGAAAATGGAACTTCTTTTTTGAAGACGTTTTCTTTTACTAACCACCCACTTAGGTACGACATTCCTATTCAACTTTTGACAGTAGATTTATCTTTCCTTTGTTGCAGGAAAAAAGTTTATACAATACAATAAGCTATTGGTTCATGTACGACGAACGTTGGGATCGGAGTTTCGATCATTAATATCGTTTTTGCCGATTGCCGTCTATCTATTGTATTGTATTGTTATCGATATTATAGCAAAGGATAATATTTACACATTATACGTACCTAAGTTTATTCAACTGCGATTTCATTTTACAGGCAAGAAATTGTTAATGTCTATTACGTACGCTTTTGAATAAAATAGCAGCAATAATCTAACTTTATCGGAGCGCTATAGACCCCAAAAGTATATTATAACTGTGTCATGTATTTCATTAGAGTAGGTAGAAAGTTTAGTTAGGTAAGTTGCTTAATTTGTGAGGGTAGCTTGCGCACACACTACCATCGGGACTATGTGCGCTTCAGGTACAAAGTTTGATGCACGTACTATTATAAAGTAGCTAAATATGGTATTTGAGAACCTACTACACCGGGCTTTATTGAAATCAGAGAGCCGCCGAAACATGTTTGTGATAGTTGCACTTACAAAGGACTAATTTGTAGGTACAGAACAAACTTGCCTTTGGCATAATTTGTGTTTGTTTGTACATCACATTTCCACTAAACAAAGGTTACACGAATATACCGAGGATATCTTCATTTCGTTTATATTGTATAGTAATACTCATATATGTAGGTTTACTTGTATAGAACACTACATATTATGTACAATGTTCTTTGTAATTATAATTATGTGTGAAGATTAATGTATCTATTGTAAAAGTATTTCTTTTTGTTGAAAAGTTAATTGTTAATGCTAGTAAGTACCTTCAAGTTTATTATTATATAATAATAATATTGAGGAAAAACTTTTATTAAAGTAAAGATTCTTTAAGCGTCTATAAACCGCTATGTTAAGGGCCTCAACGGAACGGTAATATTAATTTAATGAAACCATTCTCGCTGTATTAAATTTTACGAACAAATTTTTAGGCGTTTTAGCGTAATTGGATTGATAACGTTAACCTTCAGCTTATGTGCTGCCCGTCTGAAGTCAATACCGCGCAACCGCTAATTTGAAACGATAATTTTACAGGATAAATAAATCTTTACTTAGTATAAAATTAAGTCGCTTGTGCTCTCTGTTCGCTTCCACCTTTTTGAGTGATTCAAAAAGAAGGTTCGTTCAACCTAGTCCGAGGACTTTTGGGCAGTTTGACAACACGGTTTGGCCACTAACCCGTATCCCAATCAGCATTGGAGCAGCGTGATGGAGTGTGCTCCAGGCTTTCCCCGGTTTTAGGGAGAGATAAAAAGGGTTGAAGACAAGAAAATATAGAATAATAGGCACGATATGCGAATATGAGGTAATTAATACATAATATAATTATAATATCGTTAATGTGAGTATCAAAATATTAGCGTAATACTTCTAACAAATATAACCGAAAGTATTTTTAATGTTTTATTACGAAATGTTTATTAGGAATAAAAATTTATATATACGCGACGCCATTTCGACATGTCAGTGATCAATTCCGAACTTTTCCTTTTCCGGAAGGTAAATATAATCTACAACCCGAGGGGATATTGCGGGTCAAACACCTGAAATATTTTGTTCGATACAGCACATTGCTACATATTAAGCTGTACCCTGTAGGGTTGACATATTATGCAAAGTAACTAAATTTTTTTTCTTTTTTCTATTCAGTCCTAAGCTTTTTAAAACTCTTCTTTTTTATCTAATGTACCTATATACTATGTTATCTACGTTGGCATAAATAATATACAGTACGTACATTTTAGTAACGTAATAGCTTAAAAATATTATTATCTTTATAATAATATATGTATAATTTTATTAATTTACCTTATATATAAATTTTATTAGGTATAATAAATATAAGTACAAACAAATACACCCTTTTACTACAATCAATTACACAATTACATTACTAAACCATGTAAAAATGTAACTATTTTCCATATTGATTGAAAAATTGCGTAAAAGTGTTACGGCAGATACTGGTATCTAGATCCATTTTCTATGAGTTAAGTGGATTGAATGGAAATATTTCCGCGACTGAAGTGGACCTGACTTCCCTATCCGGATACAATTTTGTTTCAAGTAAGGTTTATCAAATGAACTGCAAATTTAGTAGAGTGGTGTCTTTTTTAATAGATTTTAAATGCGACATCAGTTACGTATTTTTTTCTATGTACCTCTTTTCTGCGTCACGGAAGCTAACATATAAATAATACACTCACTTATACATAAAATCAGTTGCCAGATGAAAGTTTTTTTATTCCGTCCAATATCACCGTTTCGTTACCGCAGATTCATACCTATACATACGTGGTATGGCAAGAATTTCCTTTATTAAGTTTCTCTGCTTCTCTGTTTACCATTAGAAATAAGATAAGGATTCATTGATTATTCACTGCCCTAAAGGTGGGCTGACAGAGAATACTTTAAGCATTAAGTCCGCCTTTGTTGCCATACTCTGCAGTAATCTGTACTAATCAAACGTATTAATAAATAAAAATTACAATACACTAATGGAAGCATTAACTTTAATGAACTTTTCAGCCTTATAACTAAGTCCTTAAGAACAAATAGGTATAGATGAAGTAAAATTACATTTTACTTCTCTGAACGTTTTATAGAGAAAGCTTTCGTAAGATAACAAAATTTTACGTTTTTATATAAATTTCTGAACAATACTTAGAAGACGCTACCTGCGAAGCCGCGTAAGCCTTATTGGCATTTTAATTTTATGTCATAATATCTTTGCCTTTTTTAATATTGTGAAATATTTTATTTTTCGTCTAAAATTTTGATATTGTACGAAAATAGTCCCAATATTTAAACGTAAGATTATAGTTTAATCCTACCTATAACTATAACATGACATATAATTATATTAAACGAAAATACGTTTTAGTTTTTTGAATCTAGAATTGAATTGGAGACATAGTACAGTTTGTATACCAAGAAGAAGCGCTGTCAAGAGCACCACTGCCAGAAACATCCAGACCATGATAAAATCAAAGCTTCAATCAATCAATCCCGTAGTCCACCTGAGCAACACAAAGCGACTGGTTACACTTATCAGTCTCCCGTGTAAATTGCCGTGAAGTATAGCACCTTGGTAGTACGTGAGGCATACAGGAATTACGAGGATAACACCATCCTATTAATATTATAAACGTGAAACTGTGTAAGTATGGATGGATGGATATTTGTTACTCTTTCACGTAAAAACTACTGATTGGATTTTAATGAAACTTTAAAATAATATAGCTTATACCTGCATCAGAATAACACATAGAAACACAATTTATAAAGATATTGCGTGACTTGCTCGAAATACTAATCCTGCGCAGACGAACTCGCAACAATTTTAAATAATTTTTTACCTGTCCGCGTCCACCAACCACGGCTCTTTCATAATGTATAAGATAGTACTGCGAATCTTTTATTGGAAGTAGTAAAAATCCAAGAAAACTAAAAACAAAACGGGACTTGTATTCGCTTGCTCTGTTGAACGGAAATATAAGGAATCCCTAGAGAACCATGTGATTTATCGGGATAAAAGATACAATACGAATCGGCCATAAATTCTCTAAGTTTATTTTCGCTACGAAATGTACCTAACTACAATAAATAATAATCCATTGCTTTGTAAATACTTAGAACAGGTGTTTTTATTCAGTTCGTCTAGAATATAAGTTGATTTATGTTAGGATAATAATTAACTATAGTAAATAGTCTATTGATACGAAAATAGAACAGTAGTTTCTGCTCAGAAAAATTCTTCTATAATGTAAGTTAATTTATGTAAGGATAATATTTCAATTATCGGCTAGCGAAGCGTTCATTGACCCCAATTAGTCCTAATTATCATAAACAATACTTCCATAAAACCAGTGCTTGAAGCAGTGATAGTAGGTACCTACTTGTACTTGTATTACCACGGAAACAAGAGACAAGTCAAGGGAATAGCTTGTCAGGTATTTGACGCGCGCAATATGAGGGTAAAGGATACCTATTCAATAAAATGTAACTTTGTTTCAATTGGCTGATTGTGTGGTAACTTTGTGACAAAGCTCGACGCTAATAGGAAATTGTCATTTTAAGTATTGTTTCTCTTCAACCAGTCATATTATTATGTGTAAGGTTAATATGCTTGTTCCGTACTAAAAACGCGGTTTCACAAAGGAATGGTATGATTAATGCTTCCTCGCACGGAAATCAAACTTCCCGGTTCCATAGTATACACTGAACAGCTAAAATCATTCCTTTACTTACAAAGAAAAATCTTCATTCAGCATTAAGAATAGATACGTACGTAGAAAGTTGCAGTGACTACAACCTAAAGCTTAGGTAAAGATGTAGAAAGATACAGCAATAATTATATCATACTTTATTTAATTTTTTTCCATTTCTTGTACTTCATCTCATTTCATTTCATTTAAAATTCAAATTATCATCTTCCTCGTCGAGACAGACGAAATAAAAATTATTTCAAAGGTCGTGTTGAATGTTTCTCATTTCTTTAATCATTTATTTGCCCGGGGGTTTCTAAATTAAGAGTTTTAATCTTGTTACAGGTGAACATTTTCGTTTGACAAAATTTAAAACTTGAGGCTGTGATATGCTGAGAATTAATCTGCTAACTTAGGTACATGTTATGTAAGCAAGAATAGTAAATAACTTTTTTTCCATTGAAAAAAAAAACAGATGTTCAAGATAAATTTAAAAAGTATTTAGGTAACATTTCTTTAGAATTTATATTCTACCTAGCAGTTTATTCGTCCGCAGCGTGTCTAATAACAATAAATTTATAATGTATATCCATTGTTCACTGGTGGCTAGGTTCACAGAATTCATCAGTTGATACGCTTGAAGTTCAACTGAATTCAGTTTAATCAAATTCAGGGGCAACTTACTCGTAACTCTCACTCGCGAGGTATCTGTCTACCGTTTGCATAAAGTGTAAATTAATCACAAGAGAATAATACAATATAACGAATAGGTATTAATTTAATGTCGTTGCCAACTAACCAAACGTAAATTTGAAGGTTATCTTGAACACAAAAATAGCAATTATTAATGACAATGTTGTTAGGTCGGCGGAGAATAGTCTGGAAAAACAGCCAATAAGGCCTAAAAAGATACCGATTAAAGATAACAATACCTACAGAAAATCAATACCATTAAAAAAGAATAAGAGCTGACATCAAGATTAAAAAGTCTAAACTTTTTATAGTACTCATTTATTATGAATTCTGCAATTTTATGTAATGAATAACAAAGTTGTGTAGGATTTTTTAAAACATTAACTTTTTTGTAGGTACCTATTATTTATTAAAGTAAATTTGTTCGTTTATTTACCAAACCAACCAAAACAAAGTAAAAATACACAAACGTTCATCAAAAACTTTACATCTGGGCAGAAGTTTGATATTTGTACGTTTCTTACAATAATTTAATTTTCAGAACAAATCTCGGGTAGATACGCCGGTGGAATGATCGCGAGAAAAGTTTCAGGTTTCTTCACATCCAAGATTTCGAGGCGTAACGACTGTTTGTGTTTCTATTTTAATCTTGAGTTGTTTTATACAACACAAACGAAATTTTTCCCAAAGCAAACTTATAATAACTGTGCTGCGGTACGTGGCTTTAGACCTTCTGAATGTTTCATCAAGGTTCATCTAAAAATATTTATGAATCCATTTTCAGTGTTTCCAAGGTCTGGGAAAACTTATGACTGCTATTCGTAATATTACGGTCAAAACCGACATTTAACCGGAAGTTTATTTTCTACGTCTTTAAGGGAAAAATTAAACTCAAATTTGGAAGGACTTTACTAAGTCAACCACAGAAATCCTTGAGTTAATTAACACATTATTTTATTTTAGCTGGTGATTTGCGCAAATATGGGTAAGTACAATGCTGTTTATCGTTCTTATTAATCGCCTTGCATCCTAAAGGAATGACAAGCGGTTAAACAATAACAATACTTACTGAAGGAATTGGAGCGAAACTGCGTAGGCAGTGGCGGGCACAACACGTCGCTAGCAAGGCTACTGACGCTGACGTCACGAAGCTCGCCCAACGATGACGACCGCAGTGTCGGCAGCGAGAAATTCACCTCCTTTGTCCTGCGTATTAAGTTAGAGTTTAACTTGTGATCTCTGAAGACCTACTTGTCATAAACGTAATAGGCGCTGTTAGCAGTTATTAGGCAGTTTACTATGACGAACATAATGTTACGAGTAAGAAAGTCAAAACTTTGGTACAAAGTTATATTGTGTATGATGTTGCTAAGTAGTTGGCTCATCCGACAAAAAATATCTATAATATTAATACGACGTACCATTTGAATCTATAGGTATTTAATATTTAAATACTTTAAACATAGTGTTAGTAAACAGACGCTACTTGTAGATTCAAGTAAATAACTCGCATGATCCTTCTTATAGGAACATCAATTCCGACTCGTAGTCGTTGGAATTTCGTTGTGTTTTTCGCGTTTTTTTGTTGTATGTAACGTATTTGGTTCAACTATTTATTAAAATAAACATTACCCAAAATAAAAACATAATAAATAGCCTATACGGAAAATACTGAAGTATACTTTTCTACGCTGCACCAATTGGACCCGTGTCGCATATCTCACTCTCATAGCCCCAAAGATTAAGGAATCTTTGGGGCTATAATGGATACCTACTAGTCTTATTACTAAATCCGTTTAGTAATATTAAGTTATCATAAACCCTTATTATTATGAACAACATAATTTGCGTAAAGAAATACGAAAGAAAAACGAAAGTATGTAATCTTAAGTAACATGTATTCGAATTGTATACGGATTTATTTCGACGGAAAGAAAATTGTATTACTTAGAAATTTTGCTTTTTAAGATAATATTGTGGAGTGACATTTCAGTTGGTATTTTCCTTATTGCCGTTCTTTGTATATTCATTTTCTTAGATTTATATCCTTTAGGTACACGACATCTACAGATCTTATTTTTTCGTATAAATCTACATTAAATTTTGTATAGGTACTTACAGTTTTCACTGTATTTATCAATGAATTTTCTTTTTCTTTACGGCGAAGTAATGTATATTTTTGAATAAGTTAAGCAATGATGCCCTGTGTCGTGAGAGCCATTAATATATGCACAGAGAATTACATAGCCTCCAGACCGAAAAAAACTTTCAATTTAGAAATTTCAAAAAAAATAAATGTGAATAAATAAACATATTTCTTGCCATTACTACAAATTTGAAATTTTGAATGATTTGAAATGTCATATGTAAATAAT
>DWQK01003482.1:0-11517 GCA_018231225.1 Noctuana stator | reverse complement strand
TTTTGTCCGTCTGTTTGTTCCGGCTAATCTCTGGAACGCCTTGACCGATTTTGACGGAACTTTCACTGGCAGATAGCTGATAATAAGTAGTAACTTAGGCTACTTTTATTTTAGAAAAATAACGTTAAATATTTTAACGTGAGTAAAACCGCGGGGCACAGCTAGTCTTTAATATTAATTATTAATGATAATTACTCTGAGCCTGTCCTTATAATACGTACAAGCAGAATTGGACTGCTCATACATTTAAATTACTTACACGCAGGTATACCATTAAATACTATTCCTGAGATATTTATATTTCAAACGAATACAATTAAAAAACACATTTTTCTTACGCGGATGTAATAAATAGAACTAAAGTTACGGTTCAAATGTTTTAGCAGCGAACACATGCTGACAAGATATCTGAAACGAGTTACATTCAACATAAAAAGTCGATTCATTTGTCATTTAGAAGGACGATTTTATCGCTGTAGTGTTTCACGAAAGATTTATGGACACCAGACTACATAAACTAATTATTCTGCAAGATATTACAAAAAGCTTGGTCAACTGAACACTTTAAATGCCATTATTTAAGAGCTGAAAAAAATCCTTCCAGCACTGAGCCCTATAAACGAATTAATTACGCCGTAAACCCAAGAAGCTGATAAGGAAGACGGCCATAAAGAGAAATAAGTTCTCTGAGCTCAACTTCTAGTTTTCATGTGCACTCGTTCCATCGTAAACGAAAATAACTTACAACTGCATTATGTTGTAATATTTTACCGTGTAAATAAACATAACATAAGAACGGGCGCTTCCGTGCTTCGGAGGGCACGTTAAGCCGTCGGTCCCGGTTGTTATCGACAGATAACAGTCGTTAGACCTGATCGAAGGCCCTTTGAGCGGTTTGACAATTACCGACACGGGTTGACCACTAACACGTATGCAAGAAGTATGCTTCAGGCAGTCTTAAGGAGAGACGCGTGCCCAGCAGCGGGACATATAAAGGGTTGAAGGCAAGAACAGTCTAAAAGGATTTCAAGAAGTCTCCTTCTTATTATCTTTATAGTGTATCTTGTATTTGGTTGTGAAAGCATCGGTATACGGATAAGTTTTGTACGAAATAGTTTCAACCGACATATGAATTTCAATAAATAGTTACTCTATTTAGGTTATACTCGATGGTAACTTATATTTTCTTTAGTATGTACCCTATAAGTCGTTATTTTCTCGCCGTTTGTTATCGGTGGTACCCATTCCTGGAAAGAAATTCTTTTTGAAAGTACTCGTACAGGAGAACGGGGCGTCTGCAATTTGAGAGAGTCGTAAACTTTATGGTTTTCGGTGTTCCGTAGCACCAAATTAAAGGAGATGGAAGTTTTTTAATGACGTATTATCGCTGAAATTTACTGATATTATACTCTTATACTAAATCATGTATATAAATTTAATAAATGTGATGTTAAAAATACTTTTACGATTCTCAAACTCAAACTCAAAAATTGTAATGATCATAAGGTATTTGTATATACTGGACGGACGTCAAATAACACGGTACATCGGCTTTAGGGGCATTTTGGCTTAGGCTTTTGTAGGCCGGAAGAGAAAAGCCGGCAAAAAAAGTGTCCCGGCACTCCAGTATAGTTATGATTCATTGCAACATAATTACTATAATAATCATGAAGTTCTACATTCATGATCCCTTAAGAATAACGTGTAACAACACGATGCCACAATTACTTAATAGTTAACATTACAATAGTGTTCATAGCGAATAATGTATGGTTATTGCATAAAGTTATTATAATATACGGAACAAACAGGCTGCCTGTCACGATTCTGACTCATTTGGTATTATAGCTGACCTTCCAGTTTATAGGGAGGTAAACATTTTATATTCAAAAGTTTAAAGGAGGCCGACATACATGCATACATAACCATGAACACTAAATGTTTAAGACCTAAAGTAAAAAAAAATAGACCTTAATATTTTAAGCAAATATGTTGCAAGAAGTGAATATAATAATGAAAGAAAAGTTTTATTACTCTAAATAGTTAAATTAAAAAGGCTTAGCAAATAACAATACACGTAAGAGAATAGTATCTTTATAGTCAACTACAAGGTATTTATAAAAGTCAACGTTTAGACAAAGTGCTAAATTTAATAAATACACAACACAACTGAGTAGTGTTGAAGACGCGAAAACAATGTTTTAATAAATTGAGAGAAATACTGAGAAATTTATCTAGTTATATCATAATAAACTCAACATAAATTTTACATGGATGAAAATACAAAATCCCTCGCCGTCGAGATAGCAAATAATTGTGCAAACGACGTTGTATTAAAAATACTAGACATATTTCCTAGACGACAGACAGCTGTTATAAAAGGCGAAGCTAAATTTCTCGTTACACAAACGACTAGTTTACTATGAAACTCGTATTAAGTATATCACTATTACAATTTTCGTCGCCAAAATGAATTACTGTGACAATAACGCGACATGTCTCGCTACCTGAAAGAAAATTCTTATTAACAGAGCGAAAGATAACTTTATAAAAGCTACTAGTAATTGTAAACGCACTATTTATAACATTGCTAAAGGAGCGAGATATTAAGAAAAAACAACCGCAACGATTGAACCAACAATTCTATTGTTAGCAACTGGACGAAAGAAAACGGCGATAATGCGAGTTTTATGCTTCTACGACCTTCCATTACTTTCCAATCAAAGTTGTACAATAAAGTTGGAGCAACCAAAAACACCTAATCAACACAGACTAGGCTTAAAGGTAGAGCCACTACACCAACTTCGGGACTACAATATATACATTTCCAAATAGGGTAGGTTCGTAGTGAATGAGGTCTATCGGAGAATAGAGCAAGCATTGAGAGGTAATAAGTTTTCACGTTGCTTATTGGAGTGTCTGATGACCTCATTCCGTTTATTGCCTCCTCAACAATCATAGCTGTAAAGACATTTCAATCGGAGTAATTCCGACTAAGTTCTAAAGTCGAGTCGTGACTTACTTATAACATTTCAATATTACTTTGATCCAGAGTTTTCGAACCGTCGTCAGGCAATTTGCGCTTTGACCGTTTGACTTTATATTAATAAAATATTATATCAGTTATACTAGACACAATTCTTTAAAAAAAATCCTAAATTATTGTTTCAGTAATATTTTGAATCGTACAAAATTGTAACAAAATTTAGCTAATATTAAAAAATGTAAACAAAATAATCAAAATTAAATTGGTCATTGTACCTAAACTATCCAGTAAATCGGTTTTAGTCGCTCTTTTGCCTTTAATTGACCGGGGAAAAAAAATCACTCATAATTTAGACCCCGTGGTCGCCTACGCGTTGATTAAATCAGTCAGCTAGTATTTACAAATAAAACGCAAGCCGAAACTTATGCGAAATGGTTTATTGAAAGATATATAGTCCAGTTTTGTTGTTTCGCCTGGAACTTGGCTGTTCCGATTTTCAGCCGGCGTCAACGTTGCTCCAACGAATTTATTGCTATTTGCTATTTGTACCGGACTTTCTGTTTTCACATATCATAGCATGAGTTTCGCAAATGCAAACTTTGGATAAAGTTAAGGTGCTTTCCGGAAAACCATATTGAAATGAAACATATTTACGGCAACTTAGTTCAAAACTCGATCGACCACATTTTACAATACCTACACAAAATGTACGTCTAAAAAACTCTCCTGTGAAGTACAAATAAAGAGAAAAGAATAACAAAAAAGATAAAAAATAGATGTACCTTCTAAGATCAAGAATAAATAAAGGTTCGTGAGAGTAGCAGACATAGATAAACAAAATGATTGACGATGAAGTTAATAAAAAATGCGTAGGATATGACAGAGAGGTTTGTATGCCATAACTGTTGGTGTAATAAATTTTTTATATCAAACAAACGTCCAGGTAATGTCTATCTACACGGAGGTAATTCTTGTGCAACAAACGCCGTTCTCCAGCTTAATGGCACCATTAAAACACCACCCACAAGTGTAGAGCAAATTGCATTCACCGACATGGGCACGTATTTTACAATCAAACGTTGATTTCCACCGAGCTGCCAAGATCGCATTAGGGTACATAAATTTCCTTACTTAAACGATAAAGTCGAGGAAAGGTTTCACACGAAATTGATTTCGAAAGGGGTCAGTCTTGAACCCTTTAATTTATTTTTGATGCTCCGTTTATTTTCGTTAGAAACGGTAAATTAATTAGCCCTGAAGAATGTGTTAATGTTAAGTGTTGAAATGTTAGAAACAATTCTTTATAATCTAAGCGGCTCGTTGGATTTTAGATTGCGATTTTCCAGCAAGCACGTGCTTGTCGAATCGGTCAGCGATAATATCGACCGAGTTCAGTTCTAATCTAAAACTTAAAGCAAACCTAATGAGAATTCACTAAATACCAAAAACGAAGGTTTCGTGAGTAGAAGTTGTAATCCGCGTTATAGCAGACAGGCACGAAGAAAAAGTTACTTCGGTCGCCCAAAGTGCCTTTTATTTCAAGGAAGTGTTTAAAGTAAATTAAAAGCGGGCAAGGCGAGTTTTTCAGTCGATCTTTATAATCTAACAATCGGTTTGGAGAACGTTACAATCACAATTCCAGTAATAAATGAAGCCAAGGCGCGCTGCAACCTTGGAAACAGATCTGTTACCATACTCGGGTTCGCTACATGTCCACTAAAAAACACAACAAAAACTAAGTCGACACAAACCCGTAGCTCGCCTGTTCGTATTATAACCATCCGAAACTCCGCCCTTTTCGTATTTTTTATTGCACGCTGTATTGTTGTATTTATATCCCAGTGCAGTAATAAATTTGTTGATAGCCAGATTAACTTTTTTGCCATATAACGTTTTACAACGAGCTATTACTTTAACAAGTTTAGCGCCCACTCGCATAGGAACAATAAAAAAAATGATCAAGTAACCATTTCTCAATCGTTTGCATTCACTGATGAAGATAATTAAGCTTTTTACAGACAATATCATCGCATTGCTATTGAAATCGTGCTAATTACTTGTGCCATTGTAGTATAAACTGTTACAGAATAATACAATCGGAATTAATCGCTTCCTTATGTTACAAGTACGATTAGACATAAAAAATGTTTAATCCGCCTTGCGAACTGATTGAAACAGGGCTAAAAAAATATGCTCTATCACAGAAAAAACTAAACCGCGATTTTTATGTCGATTGCACACTGAATCGAGCAATGCTTAAGTCTTGAGGAGACATATAGAGAATCATCAGAAAAGTTAACGAAAACCTTGTAACTCTGAGTACGCTCGTTGAAATCAGCAGCGCCAATGACCTAAGATTAACATTTCCTAGTAGTGAACGCGTATCACGCACACTGTGGCACGTACGTGCATGAACCCCGCAGACTGTGTACATGCGAAAGGCCACTCACACAAGCCAAGAGGATGACTAAAAATATTACGAGTTGACATTGAAATGTTAATGCACTCTCTGGGTTCGCCGGCGCATTTTACGGATATTTCGCTTGATCCTCGACTCTACAATAAAATCGTGCATTACCTTTTTTTATTTTATCGATTGTTTTGACTGCTATAACTTCATTTGTGAACGGTATCGCGTGATTCGGTGTGCTTTATGCGATAATGCGAAAAAAATCATATCGGGTGTCAATGCTCTCTACGTTTTACGCAACGCCTACGTCAATAGTTTGATTGCACCCGTGTTGGCCATCATCTTTTGAACTTCGTACTTTTACGCATTCGTTCCGAGATATTTTATCGGTATCACATTAACATTAAAAACATAATCTCCTATTAACTACAAGCTTAACTTGTCTCATGTAACAGCGAGAAATAGATCTCAACTTTTGAAATTATAGACACCCATATTGGATAGTTATTTTAGTGGGTACCTACTCTATCAAACCAATTTTTCAAAATGGCGTCCTCATTTACGGAATAGAGTTAATCTGGCTAATCTAAGTGTTCAAGAGCGCAGATGTAAAACTTTATCCTTTCATTTCGATTAAAATGTTAATAGTCTCCGATTCCACTCGCTACGAACGTTGAATTTGTTAAAGCGCTTCGTATTTCTAGTAATAATAGATATCGGTTCGCTGTATATAATTCTCTTAGTAATCATTTCTCGACGCAGGAAGTTATAAGTGTTTCTGTGTCTCTGAATCTAGCCTACGTGATTACGAGCATATACCTAATATGTTGCACAATATTTTGAGAAATTTACTTTAACCCATCGTAGAAAGGGATTATATTTTTACTTAATTATATTTAACAGAGATATTCACAATTCTATTTTATTCATCTTATTCTTATTATTTTAAAGTTTTAATACAATTGAACATTGAAAAAAATACGCAAGGTTGAGGTAAACAGGTACCTATTTAAGATTAAATTTGTGACTATAAATTACCGAACATGATGCAATCCTAAACAAATGGGTTATAGATAATACATTAAAAGATTTCTTATACGAACGAAATAATCTTTAAATCTCATAGTTAACATTTTTAAGTACATACATAATAGTTAAATTTAAGATTAATAAATCTGTCAGCGGTTCAGTAAACACTCGTCAAAATAGCATTTTGTCGGTTTTACTCAAATACTTCATTCATTGAATACACACGACGTATAATTTTTTCTTCAAACTTACAGAAATTAGTAAACAAATATTTAAATGTAGGTATCTAATTTTAATATTTTACTACTTCCTTATAATTACAGTAAATTTTCCTACCTACCAATGACTAACAATTTTCGCACAAGAATTGAAATTAGTCACGTAGCAACATCGGGATTTTGCGCGACTTTTATAAATTTTAGGTTTTCCCATTTTCCCTCGATAGCATGTGTATATATCATTAATTCTCAGTGGGTAGCCCGTTTAACAATTGAATTTCAGGATGTATAATAGCATTAATTGCAGCGTGCGCCAATGGGTGCTTATTAAGATTATCTGGCCGATAATGACCAAACCCTTTTTTAAAAGCTATTGCCTCGCTCCGATTTAAAACTCTACGCTTTTCCCCTCCGTATTGAGCGTTGCCAACAATTTTATTTCTTGTTTTAGCTCCATTTCTTTAGCTTCCGTAGTACAACCTCAACCAAAATTATTATGTCGTTAATGACAAAATATATATTTATTATTGTGAGATTTTATTTGATTAATTTATTCATTAGCTAAAAAATGTTTTTCATTATTTCGACCTTAGAACTTGCACTTTGCATATTTTTATTATTCAAAGTTATTAATTAATAATGTAGGAATTTCTACTTTTGATTAAATTTTTTCATATCTTAAAGTTACCGCATTTTTTTACTGTAAAAACTGGCAAAAAGTTTTTTAATTGTCTTATTTTAAGTGTTAAAACTAATATAATGTATCTTAATTAATTTGATAAAATTTTAGAATTTTTATTTAAATAGGTAATTTTTTGTGATACTTTTAAATATCCTTTTTTAGTAATGAAATTGTTCTTTGGACAGGTAGGTACCTACCTATTTTGTGGTTTCAAAATCCCTATTATGGTTTATAATTTTTTGATGCAGTGATCAAAGGTACCTACCTACCTACCTACTAGGTACCTACTTAATTTTTTGCCCAAACATCGTTTCCCAGATGTGATGTTTATTTGCCTACTTTAAATCAAGTTAAAGATACCTACATAGATATGACTTGAAAACATGTTTACAATTTTGTAATGCGTTTTAAAATGTTTTGATCGGTTTCAGAGAGATAAAAAAATGAGGCGTAATTTTTCACTTTTTATGGGTAGACAGTTACGTAGTAAAAAATATTTTAACGTCTTAACCCTACTTAGTAGCAACGTTGTTTTGAATAAAAATTTGTGAATTTTATTAATTAGTAAGTCACTTTATTTAAATTTTACTAGGTAGGTATTTATACTATTTATCGTTATACGGAATACCTATCTATTTTCTATCTACTATGTTTTAACGACTTTATTCGCAACGTCACCTATTTTCTGCCTTAATTTACCTATTTTTCGTCTTACGAAAAGTGTTTTAGTAAAATTATTATTGTAATATTTTAATTATTATTACCATTTGCGATAGTTTCTAAAAAATTTTTCTATTTCGACGATTATAATATTGATTAGGTACGACCACAAAAAGTACCTACGTGGTTATACATTATATTTTTAATAAAATATTTATATTAGATTTTTAAGTAGTAAAGTATATTTTTTTACCTGCAATATTTGTTGATACCTAATTTAATTGGTTTATTCGTCTACATCGATAATTAATATTATTTCATTAAATGTGTTTAAAGTCACAATTCAAATTAAATTATTGCTAGCAAGGTTTTGTTTATTATTCTACATGGTAAAAATGTGTAGATTTAACTATCTTATTGAAAATGCGTAGGTATTTGCGATTTGTTTCGAAAAAAATTTTCGATGATCAAACTTGCAAACATTTTTTTTACTTTAAAACGGAACTACCGATCTGATTTAAATAAAATTATACCATTAAATATCGTAGCTATTTCGTTTCCACTAAACTTGTACACACACGATAAATCTGTTACCCTATAATTTAAAATGTCGAACTGACAATTATTTTTCCGTTATTTTTCACTTGAGTAAACTCAAAATATTTTAAACCGAGGGTAGAAAATTGATTTAAAAATTTTTTAAACACTTGAAAAACTTTTTTAAACTTTTTTGCGATACGTTTTAAACTTTTCGCGGCGTGTAATTCGTTTTTTATTTAATTATGCACTTCACTGTAATAATAACAGGCTCGACACTTACCTGGGTGGCATCAGTGTACGGTGTTGACGAATTTTTGTCGACTAGTTGAGACCCAAACACCGGTACGCCGCTCGAAGTCGGCGTCGACGATCTTAAATCCGAAACTTGTTGGGGGACCATTTTGCGTTAATCCAGAAACAATAAAACCCCCGCGAACAAAACACAAAAATAAAAACACAGTTCACGTATGTATTGCACTTAACACTAGAGATTAATTTGTTCAAGTTCAATTTGTCGCAAAAAGTTTTTATAGCAGTCCAAAGAAGAGTAGCCTCTGCTCGTACCGACACCGGAGCCTCTCGGCGGGTGTTTCGCCGAAAACCTCCCAATATCTGGACACTATTATTAATTCTCGTTCTAGAACTAACGATCTGCCGCTGTCTTCTTCGCCGGCGAACGGTCCAAAAGTCATAATTTCAGCGGGCTCGTCCGCTCAGTTTTGAAGCGGGGCGAGTCGCATAATCGGGATCGCTAGCGGCTACGTTCGCACTCCGCGGTGACAGAGGACCTACTAACTGCTCGGCAACGTGCGGAGTGCTGTCAATATACCGCTCAGCTGTTCGAGACCCCCTCCCCGCGCCGCGCACGCGCCCCGCCCTCCCCCTGCCGCTCACTCGATCCTCGCGCACCGTCACGATTGCACGCGTCATGCATATCGCTAATGACTTCTGTTTATATCGCGTATGCAAGCTCTTTATGCCTCCTATATGAACATAACCGATTCAGCAGTATTAACATCACGCTCGCTAACTGCGTAGGTACCTACACTATTTTATCTTCTCAGTAATTGTATACAATATTGGATGATTTAAATAACAAACAAAAATTGTGAAATACGTAAATTATGTGTTGATAATTTTGTCTGTCAAACTTACTATCTTATTTCTCTTGTTAGATTAATGGTACAAGTATAACTAATTTTAAGCGGTGATAGCTCAGTGGTTAAGTATTAGGCATCTTACTCAAGAGGACCGGGTTCAAATCCCAGCGGCACACGCATGATGTATGCCTGAGCGTTATCAATAGAGTTCTTTGTAAACATCCCGCAATTGGCCAGCGTGGTGAACTATGGCCCTACTTAGGCTACGTTAGGCGAAACTCTCATAATCATATTTGAGATAGCTGTTCCGCCGTGTTTCACGCCCGTTAAGAATAGTAACGTAATGCTTGATAGCCTATAACACTCGTCATTAATGTAGCTATCATATACAAAAAGAATTTTTTAAATCAGTAGTTACTGAGATTAGCGTGTTCAAACAAACTCTTCAGCTTTATATTATTAGTATACCTAGATGAGACCAGTGCCCAGCAGTGGGACTATGATGGAGTGATGACACCTGGTACCTAATGGTGATGAATGTATAAATATTACGTCATATTATAATATAAACTCAAGTTACCGTTAACTGCTCGCTTATAAAACCTAAAACTTTTTACGATGTTCCTTCCGACTAACTCTTAGTTCGTTTCATTTTTATTACTCATCTGAAGTTTTTCAGTTTAAATTTAACTTTTAACTCTTAAGTTGCGGAAAAGGCTTTTGAAATAATCATTTTAAATTCATATACATACATACATAATAATATATTATAATAATTAACGTAGAAGGTGTTACTAATGGAAAAGGGACAGTGGCTTAGTGGTCGAATTTCGGTCTTGTGTTTGGGAGGGTGCGGGTTCAATCTTAACCTACCTATAGCGTTTATACTTTAAAAAGTATCTTTTGTTAATTCTTCACTTTGGGTAAATTGATACAGAAAATTGTTTAAAAGTGATTTACCTGCGATTTTGTAGAATGATTAAATTTTAGACGAACGGAAAATTAGAGATAAGGCTTGTCGCCTTCAAGTTAAGCCCTAAGTCGGAGCGGGGGGAGGGTGCTATATCAGTTCATCAGAGAAAGGGGACCAAACGAGGGGCCGACAGAAACAGGCCCAATCGTGCGTGTGAAAACGTATTTTGGAAGCCTTCGCTTTGTATTTTCTCCATGTTACAAAAGTACTGAAGCATTAAAAACGTAATTTCAAGGCTATACGTACGTATTACTTAGTTAAGTCTAGATATATGATAGGCAGACTAATCAATCTAGTCTAGGTCGTTCAAAGGCAGACGGATATTGACCGATAGTCCCAGGTTCGATGCTCCTGTTAATGCATTATGTACATCGTATGAGCCTTGCCATGTTTGTTGTTCAAGTTACGAAATTACGAGTAGGTAATACCTACTTATTGTTACAGGTAAAACTTAATATGTTTTAATGAAATTAACAACTTGTGACAATACTATTTTACACACAATACATACACACACACACACACACACACACACACTCACACACACACACACACACACACACACAAATACACATAAATTTTTTATTTTCGGTATTATTATATCGTCTGTCATAGTTAACTATTTTAACAAGCTAAAAACTTATAACACTCGAAGTGTGATCACTATCATACTAAAGCTATACTGCATAGTTAATTTTGTTATATGTATACAATATACATTTATACACTTGATTTTAAAAAAGCGCGAGTTTTTTTTCCGCAGGCTTTTTTCTCCCGGCCTACCTTACCCAAAAGGGCGCTTAAGCCAATGCACGTTCATCCATTGCATAAATACCTTTTTTTATCGTTGATAAGTAACAAACAAGCATGCAGGCCATCTGATGTTAAGTAGTCACTGCAACCCATGGACATCCACGTC
>DWQK01003481.1:0-11517 GCA_018231225.1 Noctuana stator | reverse complement strand
ATAATAAATCTGTAGAGAGGTCAATTCTGTACATGAAATATATTTCCAAAATAACTATCAGGGGATGATTAGGGATCGACACTGATGCCAAAAATGCAATCAGTAAAATTTTTGTCTGTATAACCGTTATAGAAACAAAAACAACTCGACGGATTACCTATAACGAAAATTGGTACAATTATTTTTCACACTCCTGAGCTGGTTACAGTTAACTTTTCATCACGCTACAATCAATAGAAGCATAGCAGTGAAGGGAAATGTTGGGAAAAAAATTTTAACGCGGGTGAAACCGCGGGGCACAGCTAGAGTTAATTATATCTATCTACATCCCTCGTGAAGTATGTGCCTTCAATTCAATGACGATCTTAGTCTAAAACTAAAAACAGTGAACCAAAGTCAAGTCTGCTTAAATTTTTGGTTAAAATAAAATTATACCCAAAACTTTGTACGCTGCGCTATAAAAAGTGTCTTTTTAACAGAATATATTATACACGAGAAACGAATAACAAGTTATTTAACCTCAACATTGCGATAATTGTTTTTTACGATGGCTACGTGCGTCAATTTGTTGGCTAATGGAGAAATTGTCATACATTAAATATTTCTATATAAGCACCAGTTGAGAGTGATGTATGCGAAGTAACTTAAATGTGTAGTTACGAGTATTGCGTTTAAAATTGTCGCTTAAAAGTTAAAGACCCCAATTTTTTTAGACCAACGTAAGCTCCTGTAGAGGGGTTTATGGATTTAATATTGTTGGTTCAGTACCATTTGAGAGTAATGTATACGAAGTAACTTAAATGTGTAGTTACGAGTAATTCCCTGTGTGTTCAAAATCGTCGCTTAAAAGTTGAAGACGTCAATTTTTTATAGACCAACGTAAACTCCCGTAGACCCCTCTACCTTCATGGGTCCACATGAGCCCCTTTGAAAATCATTGCTCTACTCCGCACTGTACGTTCATTGGACGTATCTAAGAATTTGTTAATTAGCTTACGGAGCTAGAGTGTAGACTTGAAAAAATTATTGATGTGAATAGTGTAGTGAGATGTGGACGAAACCGACGTGATTAATAGTGTCGTTATAAATCTCGTCCACTATACCAAAGATACGTCCCGTTTGTGTTCAAATACTTTAACTATTTTTACAGTTACAATTTCCTTCTGTTTGTGGCACTGTTAAATCAAACATGTGATACATTATGTGTTTTAAAACCGGTTTAAATCCATACATTATAATCAAGACATTACTTAGGTAACGGAAGTTATAGCGGTGTTGTGTTCACAATGCAAATCAGTTTTGTAAGGACGTTTTGCTTATGATAAGTTGTTTTTATGTTTTTAAACAAATTTAATAACTGAAAGGGGGCCGGTTACCTGGACTTGGAATGTTTGTTTCACTCGTGTATAATGTACATTCATGTATATATATGTATGTACCTCAGGTGACGAATAGCACATGTGTGCGCGCACTATACACAACTTGTCTCCCTCCGTTTTGACGTTGGGCCTAATTTGACGGCGATAGTGCAACTTTCCGTCAATCATTCAAAGATTTATTTGCAAGCACATATATTAACAATTCGATCGTCCGTTCCGACCTCCGTAAACACAGCACACCTGTCAATGGCATGGCAACTACCCACTTATCGCAGATTTGCTTTCAACGAGCGGATGTGAACTTTTTTTGTCATAATATACCTATCTATCTATACGTCACGACAGTGCGTGAATTAGAACGCGCGTTTCGAAATTCAAATAGACCCGGTCAACCTTACGCAATAACTTTTGACATTTGAATTGTCGCTTATAAATGTGGGTATTTTGATATTATTGGGAAACTTTAAATGTGTGAATATTTTCTTTTAATTGATAAGATGTGTTTTTATTTTATTTTCATACATGTAAGTATTAAAGCAACCTGTTACGGACACTAAATGCCATTTTGTTTACGTCATTTACGCCTTTTTTATCGGTTATTAAGCCAACTAGGATGCAGGCCACCTGATCTTAAGTGGTCACTGCAATTCCTGGGGGTGTCCATGAGAGAAGAAGAGTAGGTACTTTTCGGGGTTGCGTGGAGGCGTTGTTCAACTTATTTTTGGCTACCATTTCAGTCTTCAGGAAAAATCTTAGGTCTTAAATGTACACATTTAAGACCTAAGATTTTTCTATAAGTCCATAGATTTCAATTTTAGTTTATTACGTATACCTGCATATGTTATGCACCTTAACATTTGCACTAACTCTAATCATTTCTACCCCAAAGTTATCCCAATAGAGACCGTCTTTTCTTCATATTTTCTGTAATTGTCTTTAATTTGCCTTTACCATACAATAAAGAACCTCTATCTAACTAAAAAGCCTTAGTCGAGTGAGCGCTAAAATGCGCCAGTAGACCCCGATAGAGTGGTACCGCGGCGGGGCGCTAAAACGTGCCAACTGCCAACGGCATCGCGGCGCTCGCGAGGTCGCGCAACCGGGTCAGTGGGTCGCGCTACTCGCTTCTAAGCGGGCCTCGCGGATCCGACCGGTTGGCGAGCCCTGAACTTGATCTGGGATTCGTGTGTTATGTCATGTCGTTTGTGTTGTGTTGTCGAGTCGCGTGAATGTCGCGTGATTGATGGCTGGATGGGATTAGCCAGTAATAGTCAAATCCTTGCGCCAGAAGACATAATACATTTTGCACTTAATTACTTACACGATTGGATAAAATGTCGCGGGGTGGATTGCCGGATTTATGGAATAGTTAATTTATAAGAAAATTTGTTTCTCACGGGCTCTGGTCACACGGATTCTGAAAGCTCTGAGGGACAATTGTTGCGTCGTAAACATTAATTTCGTACTAGCTGGTGCCGGCGACTTCGTCTGCAGGATTAGTATTTCGAGCAATTCACACAATATGTTCATAAATTGTAGCCTATGTGCAATTCTGATCTATGAGTAATATTATTGTAAACATACCTACTTACAAACTTTCGCGTTTATAATACTAGAAGGACGAAATATGTTGAATCAAAATTGCGGATGTCATTTAGGCACTTTCACATCAAGAGTCGGGGCTGATTCAGGGTTCCGTATAGATTTCTAGAATTTCTGAGACGGTCTACTCAAAACTGCATTGTAACAGAAGAAAAATCAGTAAATGCACATAACGCGATAAGAGCCGTGACCTCTACACCAAGGATACATACAGTTAACGCTCTGATAAACATTTTATCGGCAATATAATCTCGTTAACCTTTGCGATGCGATTTTCTACTTAACACACATTAGCGTAAAGTTCAATTTTAAATGACACTTGAACTGCGTATCTTCCAATGTTGATACTCATCAGCGGTTTATCAGATAGTGCAATTTTGTACTTTATTCAACTTTAATATAAAGTCTCCTTTCAAACTCAAACAGGTGACGCGAAGACGACCCTCACCTCGAGATTGATTGTTGGGAGAAAATGCACTGCAATCTAGAGTTTATCATTACAGCTCTAAGGTTCAACTTTGCACACTATTAACAAAACAATAACTTTCCTTCGCAATGTGCTAGCTTTTTTTATTAACCATTGCCTTCAACATTCACATGGATGCCTTCAGCAGAACTGGACCAAATTGAAATGGGACCACACGGGAAGCACCAGCTTTGGAATAAAGAAAGAATCATCGAAATCGTTTCACCCAGACTAAAGTTTTGAGGTAACAAACATAAAAAAAAAATTACAGTCGAACTGAACCTTCTCCTTATTTGATGTCGGTTGAAAATAACTCGCGGCGGTTGCAAAAGCAATTCAATATTCAAAAATGTTTTTACTCATCATAAGGTACACACGTATACACTGGATGAACGTCAAATAATACGGTAAATCAGCTTTAGGCGCCCTTTTGGCAGCGGTAGGCCGGTAGAAAACAGCCGACGGAAAAAAACTCTCGGCACTCCTTTAAAATCAAGTGTATATATTACAAGTCATTGACAAAATGATGCAGTATAGCTTAAGCCTAATAGTGAGCACAAGTAACAGCTAAGCATGTGCGTCACCACCACTCCACCGCGAACTGCTTACATTCGATAAAAAAAAAAAAACTATTACCAAGTAGAAATTGCCTGGCAGATTTAGTTCAAATACCAATAGTTTCCAATTCCAACCCTGGATGACGTCATCCGGCGACGTGATCAGTGTCCGCTGTTCGTGACGTCGACGCTGAGCGCTCCATTTACTCCGAATGAACGATCCAATTTTATTTTCATTCAAAGTCAAACACAGTACCGGATCCCTACATCGTTTGATTGCTTATGCCAGTCTTAGAATAGAGTGAAACAGAAACCATTTTTGGCCAATGCGTACCCCCAAATAAGGCAATTCGTTTAATTTTTATTGAACAAAACCTAAAAGCAAACAATTGCATGGAAAATAATCGCTAAAGACTGTGAAACAATTATTATATTATCCAATGCATTCGTACGTGGCGCCACTTGACACCAGATTATCTGAATGCAATTTATTTAACTTAAATGTCTTTAAACTCACCTCAAACTTTCACGCGTGTGTGAAAAGACCAGAACCCGCACCGGGTAGTAATGGGACGATGATGAAGGTGAAGATGATGGTGGTGGTGATTGATAGTAGTGGTGGTGGTGAAAAATGCGCAACGTGGTAACAACTGGTTTTATATTTATGTATTTACATTCTCACACCTAGAGACTCTTACTGACACTCTCTTACAATCTCTCTGTACTCTTACAACCTAAGCACCCATGTCTGCCGTGAAGCAAATGAAGCAATTCATTTGTGTTTCGGTGGAAAGGTGCAGTTGCCGCCACACTTACATGAGGCGACCATTAGCCTCCGGGCTAGCAGCGCAACTGCATGCGACCTCAGGCAGAACGTAAGCTTGCTTGACGTTAGATGCAGATGTCCATGGGCGGCAGCGACCACTTAACAACAGGTGGCCTGCATGCTCGTCTGCTACTTGATATTATTAAAAAAATTGCTTGGGCTACGAACATCACTCAAGTACCATATTATTCTCAATGAACAAGCTTTCTTCAATAAATCTATAGTTTTCGTGATTGAAAAGAGACTTGGTTATTTCCGTCCGTTTAACTGACTGGTCCTTCACAAACGTATCCAACGTGTACTGTGCGTTATTTTTAGCCATTTTTTATGAATAACATCACACGACACGGCAGACAGACGTGTCGTTAGTCGCCGTGGGAACGCGACGGGCTATTTTTGTCAAATGTGACAGTGAGTCTTTAAGTTGGAATCCGTACGAAGTAAGAGTTATTTTAGCATATGTACGAGTAGATTGGGAATTCATTTTACAGAAGACTATACTGTCCGTTGATGCGACCACCTCAATCGTCAGGACTCTGTGTAACATAACAGGGCTCAAGTAACCTATTTTACAACCATTACTTATACCTGTTACTATTTCAAACGTTTACTGATAAAACTTTGTAACAATGTACACAAAATAATGGCCCCAAGGATACTTCCTGTATCTACTACAGTTCTAACCATTGAGCTCTTGGCTACGAAGATGAAATTACATGTTCGAGTTGGTTAACTAACATCTTCTTGGGTAATTAGCTAAATAAAAACCATAAAGTCTAAAAAATATTGAATTACTGAATCTTGATGAATTTGAGAACTTGTATCATTAATAATTCCAGCATACAAGTACCACTTGCCTCATCGCCTGAAAAATCACCATCGTCAAACAAAGTGTATAGAAAAAATTACAAACATTTTGAGTAAATTAAGAAATAAGATAACCGCCATGCTGATCGATTATATCCAGCCTAATACGTACTTTACACAGACACAGTAAGCACAATAATTCTGATTATTACTCGAATAAAAGAAAATAAAAAGAGTGTAAACAGCAAAATAATAGGACAATAATTTGCTCATCATGCGTACAGATCTACAGTACACTACAATACTTTATAAACTGTTCTAAAAGAAAAAATTATAAGATTAAACGAAACTATTTCATTGCTGCAGACCTTCGAACTACCGTTCGGTAGAGGTCTCAAGGTTGCCAACTCCCAAAAATATTGCTCAAACCTCTAAAATAACTACAATAACTCAGAGACCCCCTAATTAAACGATTGACGTTTTGTAACATCCTTTTTTAGCTAGTAAATTATTTAATGTTTCATATAAAATTCTCATTAACGAGCAATTGAACTAGAAGTCGCTCAATCGCTACGTCAATAAATAAATATGGTTAACGAAACAATATTAGAGATTATCCCTGATTATCCATGACCTTTATTTTTCTTAGTAGACAACGAAAATTAAAAAACAAAGAGTACCTAAAAATACCCATAAAATATCTTACTCCCTTTATTTACCGCCTCCATTTGGGGGTAAATTAGGGATCCATGACAAATCGGCTGCTTCGACAAACGACCCTCACGTCTCGCCTAGAATCTAGGAGGATAGGTTTAATCTTATAATTTTTTTTGTACCCAATCAAAACGTTTACAATGATAAATTGATATATCAGTGACTCACTCGAATTAGCCACGCAGACTCCCGTCTGTGACCGACTGACCCAGATACTCGGCGCACCTACAACAGTCAAAGGCTCTGTACCTTAATAATAAGAACGTACAAGTCATATTTGAATTCAACTTTCCTCAAAACATACACGTACATACATAAATAAATAAGGTAACAGCAAAATAAAACACACGTATTTAAAACAATCATCTACAAATTCGATGTCCTTAACCGAATGGTTTTCGTATTTTTTCAAGTTGAGTCAATTCCTTAATAATGCAATTGCTTATGTAGTTTTCCAAACACTTATTAATGAAGATAAGATAATATACAACCTAAATTGTTCTAATCTTCCATAGACGATTCTATAGTTTGGGTATCCTATCAACGAAAATAAGAACCTATCCTTAACAGGTCAGCGCTGTCTTCACAAAGGTTTCAAATGGCCGTACAAACTAAAGCCGACGTGCGGTAAGAATACAGCGTTTTACGACATTCTTCACTCATAATCTAGTGCTTAAATCCACGGCTAATAAGTGTTTGCCTCGTTGGGCCCCGATTGTGACCGAGTGACCTAGATAGCCGGCGTGCCTACGACGGTAATGCGCTCAGCTGATTTAGCCGGCTCCTTGCCGACGCAACGGTAGCATCAGCTTAATTTCCACCCAACTTGCCATCTAATAAATTTTATATCCTTAAATTCTAAACATCAAATCTATTGTAACCCATGTCGGATTTGATCCATGCCAAATATCTATTTTAAATTATCCAAAACAGTGTTTCGCAATCTTTTTCGAGAAGTTGTCATTGATAAACATTATTCTTTGCAATTTATTCCTTTTCTCAAGAGATTTAAAAGTACCTTTTACAATAAGCCAACTAAGGATCATTATAAAATATTTATCTGATCTCTTTCATTTATTTTAATATGAAAGTTGAAATTCACAACTTTCTTTAACTACAAAATATAAACGACCAATCAACATTCGTATAAAAAGGACACATCAACTTATTAAACGGAACACATTTGATCACAGCATAGACGCAATTAAAGTCAGTCTTTAAGATTAAGTGACTAATAGAGATATAATCGCCTTTTATACCTATTAATTTTATATTCTCCAGTCGATGAAAAAACTCTCACATGTATACAAAATCCTCGTGAGCTATTCAAGAAATTTCTATAAGGTCACGTACGAGTCGTTGCAAACGTAAGGTCATGAGTCTATGCAAACACCTATGAGACAAGTTTACAGTATTATATACTTTATTGCATGTTAATAAAGCTCAAAATGACAATTATGATTCTGTCAAGGTCAGAATTCTCTTCGACCATCACCTTGACGCAGGATCTACTTGCTAAATGATAAAAATGTCCTATTCGAATAACAATCGAGGAAAACAGAAATACGTAGCTAAAATAAAACGTTTTCTAAAACCATAGACATATATCACACTATAAATTTTATGTGTTTAAGAAACATAGAAACGTTAATAGCAACAGATAAATCAAAATGAAATAGGCAGACGGAAATATAAAAAAAAGAACAACATTATGAGACGACGAAGCTCATTTAACGAATCATTGATCGTCAAAAAACTGCCACTAAGAAGCCAAAAATAAATAGGACGGCTAATTGAGCAAGCTCTTGAAACGACACCGAGGCAGCCATCGACCACGAGATAACCCGTAACCTCTCACATTTTCCTGGTGGCGACGTCGCGATGGTGATTTTTTACGCCAATCTCGAGCAAGTTGCGCCACTCCAAATTACCCGTTTCACTTTTGCGCCGAACACTTTCACTGCTAACGGTACTGGCCCGCCATGCAAATAAATAACAGTTCTAACTGCCAAGGAATTGCCTCCAAAGTCAAACGACATCCACTTCCTACATAATACCTTAACACGGTAACAAGTGTCTAATCAAAAACCATCTCAATACCTCTGGATATTAAGTTTAAAGCGGCTAGTGCATGCGGTGATTTAACATCGACGGAAACACCCGAAGTCGGCCCGAACACAGCCCGAACGTCCAAGCAATGGCTTTCGTGCGCGCGTGAGTTTGAAAGTCGAGCTCTCCCCACCTCGAATCGGGGTACCGTAACCGCTTGTGTCATCCATTACGGGGCGATGAAACTCTTATTACGTTGCCAGAACCGCTATGTTACGCTGGGACAAGATGACTGGTCCATTGAAGCATCTCGAGCATCGTTGCAAAGCGAATGGTGGGCCATGATCTTGGAGCGTTGAGCGGGAAATTAATGATGAAGTTTATAATACAAGAAATGATATATTTAAAACTGAACGGTGATGCTTGTAAAGCGTCAACGCAGAAACTGTTTGACATTCACTCAAAACATAGCCAAGCAAATCGCAAGTAGCTAATAACAGTACATTACTAAAATTTAAAGCAACAAATAAAAAAGCCGTTTTGTTAGTGATAAAATATAGTTACATTAAACCATCAATAGGATTGGCGGAAACGATAGTGATCTTGACGGCACGAATAGGTGGCCTTAGGCTGAATACCAAGAAGGTTTATGGTAAACAAATAATTATTGCATCTGTCACGTGAAGTACCACGGGGAACGAGAAATCTGTGCGATACTGTTCAGAGTAGCGTGCAATATCAGAAAATTATCATTGCCACAAACGATGAAAAATGTGTTATGTACGCAAGCGATTTTCAGTCTTGTGAACGAGTACGGCTGAAAGGTCACGATATTACAACGCTAATAGTTCTGCAATCGATATCAACATACGTATTGTAGACAGTACAAGCAGATTTCAAGTACAAAATACTGTATGAACAATGTTATGTATACAACATTTTGCATACAATATGTCAACAACATTGAAGTTGTGAAAGAACCATTAAGTTGTAAAAAATATAAAAAATGGAATGAAAAAAAAATAATGTCTAGAATACTGAGTATGTACAAGTTATATCATTACATAGTATAAAACAAAGTCGTTTTCTCTGTCCCTATGTAAATCTTTAAAACTACGCAACGGATTTTGATGCGGTTTTTTAATAGATAGAGTGATTGAAGAGGTTTATGTGTAAACGTTCACAGTTTTTCTGTAGTGTATTTAGTATCAGCATTGTTCCCGTGCGAAGCCGGGGCGGGTCGTTGGTAGATAAATAAACAAATTGACGTTAATGATAAGTTGAATGAGTCGGGCTAACAGTTGAGACACTACGATACAACGCAATCATTTTAGGATTCAATTAAAAATTTGGTAAAATAGATATTGGCCTTCGTTCATGTTAAACACGGCGAGCAGTGTCACTAAATCCTCTCTGTTTTGGCTTTACATTTCTCTCGAGATTAAATTTTTGCTCGTTTTGATGCAGCGGTCGTTGGTGAAAGCTCAACATAGCGTTGGCTAAAGTCGCGAAAGCTCGTGTTGCAAGAAAACCCACGAGCAAATCAAATCAGTAGGTTCAAATTGCTATTAAATTTTAATTCAAACGTGATATTAGGGTGACATTAATAATAAATATACCACGGGGATGGCTTAAAAAGATATTTTCCGTATTACATACGCGTACATACGATATTTATGATACAAGATGACGATATTTCAATAATTTAAAGGTATCACGTAAAACTAATTATAATAAATCAAAGAAAACTCACGAGTTTTTAATTACCAGTAATTATTTTGACAGCGTTAAGACTGAAATAAAACTTCAACTCGAAACAACAAACAAACATTATAACGCGCAAAGTTAATGAGTTTGTATAGGTACCTAGAGTTCAAACATCAAAGGAAAATAATTTTCCATTTAATATTTGCCTTTAAATTTGCACCGTGATTAAGATTTCTGCGAAATACGAGACCAAGACTTGGCAGAAATCAAAGAGTTTTGAACATACAATGTTCATTACTGCAAACATTACTTATGTATTATACTTACTACTTTTCAGTATTTTCAAACAGAAAATTAGTTTTTCCCATCGACACAATCTACTGAATTAGCTTTCAATACTAGCGCCTTAAAGCCATTTTATTTCCAAGTTAATTAGAATGTTTTTCGCGACCATCTAAATATCACAAGTTGCTTAAACAATTTGCCTTAATAAAGTATTTCTATTTGATATTACGTACTGTAACTTAATAATCAATAGGACAGCGTTCTCTTACATTCCTTCATCGCATACCGAAATGTGCTAAAGTAAAAATTTGCAAGTAACAGGCTCGTATGAAACCGGTTGATAGCGGTCACGTAGGCTTCCTACTTAAATTACTTCGACTTATGTTTCGAAAAGAAAGTGTAGGAACTAACGACATTAAAAAAATTTAATGCAGTCAGTTCACACCACGTACACGATACATCATAGATGTAAGTTATCAATAAAATTGGAAATCTGAAATGAGAACTGAGTAATAATTTTTACGATCCAAATGCATCGTTCGCATATATCGAAATCTGTAAGAGGGCAAAGCCCCAAAAACATATTATCAATGTTACCTTCGTAAACATCCCGATATGAGGAAACCACAATTTGGACCTTAAAATGTAATAAAAAAAATCCAATATCCAAATTTACAAAATTCACAAATTTAAGGAAAGTGGGCCTCTAAATACGGAAAACCCGAAGCCGATCAACACTGAGACAAGTTCTTTTGTATCACTATCCCGCTCAGTCTCATTAAAGATTTCTTTGAGAGGGCAAAGGACGGAGATATGGACGTAACGGGAATTATCAGTCTCTATTTATAATTGGAACGATGCGATGCGATACCGGAGTTGGTAATAACAGGACTGCAAATGTGTCTCCTAGGTTACCAGACGACTGATGACGCAGATCTTTCTGCGACGACATTAAATACAGCCGAGAATACGGAATAAAAACGGTACTGTAATTAAAATTCTGTATAAATAGAAAATACTTCACCATTAAAGGTCAATTGCTATGATAATGACAGTGAATCTAAATAGTAATAGGAGACACAGTATAGGACAAAATTTGTTTGTTATAATATAATTGGGTTATAT
>DWQK01003480.1:0-11517 GCA_018231225.1 Noctuana stator | reverse complement strand
TTCAGACATTACATGAGACAAGACGCTCCATGTTAATGCCAGAATTGCTTGAAATATTCTATCAATAACTTTTAGCAGACATGTTGTCAGCTGATGCTAATCTTAATTAAATTGATTTGCTATCTGACAGAACAAAAGTCGACATCCACGTCGTACTTCAAATGGAACTAAAGACTTGGAGAACAATCGAGCCTGTTTCTAAAGGTACTTGGTTGTTCTGAGTATCTACTCGTATATACCAAGTTAGAATTGGCGTTCTTTACGTAGATAACCTAATCTATATCAAATTAGCTTTGAAGACAACAGACATAATAGGCCAATATGCAACGACAGTAGCCGCTAATACTGGATAAATAGTTGTCAAAGCTTCAGGTTCACATTTTTAGAATGGTTCTAATTCGGTTTACGACCCTACTAGTATCCGCAGTTAAACGCGAGTGGGTTGCAGTGACTCGTTTGGTACTTAATTAGATGTATTCCCGTACCCATAATAAATCCGACTCTTCCTTGAATTCACTAGTAAAACTTTTGATAATCAAATAACTAAAATCGCTAAAGTTGGTAAAGCTACAAAATAAAGTTTAAATAAATTTTATTTTATCATCCCCGCCGCATACACCCTATAAAATGGCGTCAACTTATATTAGTGTCCAACCTGTATTTTCAGCAGTATCTCGATCCTGTCATAACTTGCAGACCCAGCTTTGAACTGGTGCCAAGTCAGAAGCGTAACGTATGCTAGAACTTAAATGTAGCGCAACTAATACTAATGTTTAGTTGACATTTTTAAACAGGTAATCCTTCTTTAATTTTAACAATGCACAAGGAATAATCATACTGAAGTCGTAACAAATTCGAGATAGCAAAACAGTTGAAGGATAAATAGAAAGCTAAAATGAATAAAAGGATAAGGTCATAGAAATTCAGAATTCAAGAGATTTGCTCTTCAAGCTAATATTGATCGATTTAAAGAGTCTGTCTTAAAAATAGGAATTAAAATAATGATAAAAAGATAAGACGCAAAATAAAAATTAAAGTGGAACAGTTAAAAAAACACAATTAAGAAAAATAAAATAATCGAAACAAAAAAACCTTTTATAAGCCATATAAATAATATAGTTTCTTACCCCCTCCCAAAGTAGTAACGTCAACATGCGCAGGCGCAGACGTTCCGACACTATCTGTAGCCGTCACTCTTATAGAGTACTTCGTGCCACACTTAAGTCCTGAAAGCGCGTGCTGCTGAACTCCTGGAAGCCTGGTCTCTCTTGCCACTGGCCACGCATCTTGCCAAAGACCGTCGCCTTCTCGCCAGGTTAAGTTATAACCTATTAAAATTACTGCATTACTTTTAGTTTGGAAAAAGTCCCTTGTCCAATACAATACAGTGTTTTCCACTACTAAAGGAACACGATTATCAAAAATCGTCTAGACCATATTATAGTATTGAGTGATTACCTTTAAGTAATCTGTTAAATACCTAATATTGTAATACATTACGAGTTTATTTAATACCTGTTTCACAAACTACTTTAATTTAGTCCGTTTCCACGGGTTAAAAAACTTCACACAGATTAAAAAGCGGTAGATAATAAGAAGAACCAAATAAATTCCTAAAAGTAAGATGGCTGACAATTTAATCTCTCTCCAGACTACTTATTAAGTCTGGAAGTCTATCGATTATCGATTGAGGCGATTATATAAGAGTTTCATTTGAATACGTAATACAGAAGTCAAGGATATTTTCAAGAGGAGCTACGAGTATTGGTTATTTGAATGAGGTTTACAGAACTTATTGGATTTCTCCCGACTTTTGTATGAAGATGGTTATTAATTAAAAAACAGTCACCAGTTTTACGAATAGTCAAATAAACAGATATTTTATCAATATTATCATTTAAATGTTGCCTAAATCCAAATCTTAATTTGTAGTGGTTCTAAGTAGTATCCGATCATTACAAAGTTTAACCTGCCGCCTTTCTTTGAAGTACTATGATTTTATTTAAAATTTCATATAACTGTCTATTGTAGATTCACTTGTCATTAGAAAGCTTCAAACTTTTTATGCTATTTCTTAAATAGGTAGAAAAATACGAGTCAAAAGTAACTTACTCATCCCATAAGCCATTGAATCGTTGGTTGGTTTAATCTCATCCCATTCCACAACAATGGAGTCCTTATACGGTGTTGCTCTCAAGGACGGTGGATCAGGCAGAGGTAGAACTCTGACAGAATACACCACTGAGTCGGATCCGTAGAGATTTTTCGCAAGACAAGTGTAGTTCCCGCTTAACGCTTGGTCGATACCTATAAGAAAAGATTTGGTTAAAATTGCAAATTTTGCAAAACTGGACCGAGGATTCACGTTATACATACAAACTTTGCAACCTTTTTTCACCACCTTACAAGTAGAAATTTAGTTGGACAATCATTTTTTATCGGATGCCATGTCACACATACAACACGCCGGGAATCGGATGTTGTCAAACCGCCCAAAAGGCCTCCGACTATTGACAATCGATAACAGCCGGGACCGACGGCTTAACATTCCCTTCGAAGCCCGGAAGAAATAAGGAAAAAAAACTAAGGAGATGGGGATCAAATTTTATGAAAGTTTCCTTATTTTATAAATAAGAAAAATCTATTTAAAGTGAATTTACTCGATATCTTTTGATATGTGAGTGCTTTACTCCGGAGATTCTGAATACATAAAATAAAAGGGATTTCCTTTGAACTTGAAGACTGTAGGTGGATGAGTGGAAATTTCAGAGAAGCTACTATTCGTATCAAGAAAAATGTTTTTTATTTACATGATTTAGTTTAGGAAGTTTTAATAAAGTATATAGCTACAAAAAATTAACGATACAAAAAACACTTCAAAGATTTTTAAGGATGAAAAGATTATAGAAAATTGAGTTTTGCTCTTTTAAAAAAAGATGAAAAAATCAGTGAAGTAAAGCTCAATTACCTATGAAAAAACATTGTAGCGAAGGTTCGTCGTAAGAATCTAATAGCTAAGCTTACTTTACACTAGGTTGTAGATATCATATACAAAAATGCTTTCAATGCTGCAAAATTATAACTTAATTATTTTTAATAGGGTTGCCAACTATTTGAAAAAAATAAAGGACTTATCTATAGCAAATAAGTGTTAGATAAAAATCCAATAAAAAATCGAAATAAAGTATTCTTGCACACCTTACTTTTTCGTAAGAGTACAAGGTATAATTACAATCGATAATAAAATAGGATAAAACTATTAAAAAGTATGGTTGGCAAACCTATCTTTGAACCCAAAAAAATATAAAAATGTAGGCATGAAACTAATGCAGACGTAACCTTTGTTAACCATCTGCTCTATTGAAAGAGACTTATCGTGTCGAACAACTCGCGTCGAGGAAAAAAATTTAATAGTTAGATAGTGACAGTCTCTGGAGAACGAACCGATGGCATTGAGCCTTTTTATGTTTACGATACGTTTCATCTTTACGACGGAGATATGAAGATTTTTCTCTTTCGAACGATACGAGGATATAATATGTATTGGAATTTCAGGGAATGAAATTGAGAACACTGAGACTGCACTGTTTTTTCTTTATCACAAAGACCCTTAATGATTTATGTGTTAAAATAATAATTAAGAAATCCTAGAAACCAGTAATTACACTGATTTTAATCGAAGTAATCGGTATTAACCAAAAGTTAAAGACTTAGTATTTAGAGTTACAGTAATTATTCAAACGTTTGAACAATTACTTACTCTACTGACTGACTGACTGATTATTTACTCTAGCCATTGGCTAGATATACGTATATCTAGCCAATGAATAAGTGCAGAGAAATTTTGGGTTGAACAATATGCAGAATTATAAAGAATCTGGGACAAAGATTTCCACTTCATTTTCAGAAACTATTAGGTACTTAATTTATAAAGACACTTAAATTTTTTTTCTCGGCAGGGACCTGATTCCCTGTGTTGTGGGTTTCGTTGGCATATACAAAGACATTTAGGTACACAAACACCCAAACCGGGAACAGGAATCTAAATTCACCATTTAAATTTCTGCCCCGCCGGGAATCGAACTTCGAAGGCTTGGCTGGCATGGTAACCACTACACCCACGGTCTTGTCCATAAAAACCAAAATAATGTCGCAAGGGATTCGAAATATGAAAGCGTCAGATGCCGATAAACTCGGAGCGAGGGTTTTGATGTCAATAAAGGCAACGGAGGGTCTTCCCGCATTGAAGTTTCTTGATTTGCGATATCGCTTCCTTATCTTGACGGCTCATCAGTTGCTTGGAGTTTTGCTTTGAGGTTTGGATTTAATAAATTGCAATAATTTATCAACGAAATATTTTAGGTAAAGCTAAATATAATATTGCTACAAAGCATCGAAATTGATTTCAGTCTAGAAATAAATGTACCTTTTAGAAATTTTCCTTTAAACAATAACATTAAGGAATGCTTTTTGTTTTTGTATTCACTTTTATTTTGAAATATTCCTACATGATTTCTTCGTTCTGTCTTTCATTAGTAAGTATTTTGTTCACTTGAAATATGTATTACATATTACCTTTACTCTTTTTTCTATGTTATTTGATTTCTATTTTCTTAAAAGCCGTCTGAAACTAAATTGCTATTTTAGCAATAAGACCATCTTATTATACACTACCTGTGCGCCGTGGTTTCACCCGTGTTAAGAATAGTAACGTAATGATCGATAGCCTATAACCTGCTTCATAGCTACATGCTATCATTATACAAAAAGAATTTTTCAAATCGGTCCATTAGTTCGTGAGATTAGCGCGTTCAAACAAACAAACAAACTCTTTAGCTTTATATTATTAAGTATAGATTAATGATTACTGAAATCTATATACTATGCATTAACGCATGTAATGTAAACGCGCGACCGCGTGTACACACACACACGAAAATACATAGTCAAAACAGTGTCACGGTTAGTACATACTTATAAGTGACTGCCAATAGAAGTGTTTTTTATAAAATGTAATCCATTACTGGCTGTAGGTGTTGCTAAATGTAACATTTTCAATTCTAAATTGTAAGCTGTGGATATTGTAGCAAATAAATAAATAAATCTTTTTCTTATAAGAACAATATACTACGCAGGAAATACTTGAAAGATTGCATTAAAAATATGACCCTTAACATATTGAATTTTATCGATTCGCAATATGGTTCTCGAATCTTTACGGCTTATATATTTCCAAGGACCTTTTTTTGTGGTTTGGATTTATTAAACTCTTTCAAACTGAAACATTTCGAAAGGATATTTAGATCTTCAAATTGTTCTACATACATTAATATTATTAAATCAAAGCCTTCGTCAAAATCAACTATTTTTGAGAACCAACGCCTCCACGTCAGATAGTACTTCTCTCCTGTTTATAGTTGGACGAGCGTGTCCATTGCTTGTAGTACAGCCTGCTTAATATGCTACTCATAAACGGTAAAAAATAACTTAAACATAATACTTACTCTTAATCAGTAAGCTGTCGTCCCTGTTCCTCGTGAACCTTGGGTGATGGGTGATGATGTTCTGGTTATGATACCACACCGTCCTCGGTGGTGGGGAACCCACGCTCTTGCATTCGAGGAGAAGTGAATTCCTTACTGCTACCGTTACTTCACCTCCGAGAGAGGCCACTCCCGCTACCACTAAACAAATGAAATCAGGATTCAAGATATATCTAATCTTCACTGTAACAAAAGTTAAGTAATGCCATGCAATTATAAGGACTGACACGGGTTGGCCACTAACCCGTATATCCACCGATCTCATTGGAGCAGCGTGGTGCTGAAAGCCTTCCCCGGTTGCAGAGAGAGACCCGTGCCCAGCAGTGGGACATAAAAAGGATTGAAGAAATGAAGAAGGGAGAATTTAATGCTAAATAATGTTTTCTGCCAGCTTACCGTTTTCATTTCGGTGCCATTAGCATAAAAAGAGGATACAATAGACTGGTCATTGTACTTGCAGATTGTTGCAAAGTAGTAATGGACTTCCGCAATGTAACATGTAATGCAATCTTAATATATATATAAATTACGTGTCACAGTGTTTGTCCGCGATGGACTCCTAAACTACTTAACCGATTTAACCAAATTTTGCACACCGAGTGCGAAGTTCGCCAGGTCAACTAGTTAACAATAAATTCTTTAATTACCTAATTATATTTTTGGTAGAATCTTACCTCGTTGTGAAGGAGTATTAGTAACTCTCTTGCTCTCTGGCCCTTCCCCAACCGCAGTGCTAGCTGTCACCCATACGTCATATTGGCGTCCTTCGTAAAGCCCTTTTAGTTCCATAGTCTGAGTTCTTTCATATGCGTCTGAGTTAGGTTCGGAATCCACGCGGAACACTTGGGGTCCATCGTTGCTATTAACAGCAGAAATTCTGATATAATTATTCAATGTAACAGGTTAGAAAACTAAAGAGAGGCTTCTATTGAATGTACTTACTCGAAAAGCATACGCACGTAAAATATTGGTGATGGAAAACCTATATTTAGCCAAAATAGTGGATCCTTTCCTAAACCTCTAGCATGTCTAAGAAAGTTACCATTAGTTGGATTTTCAGTTGATAAGGATAATGATGTTGGTGATAGTGGTTTAATTATTTTTAATGGTCGTTTTAATAATGATAAACTATTTTAGAGGAGAAAATATAAATCCAATGTCTCTGGTAATAATAATAATTGTGGTGATGACTGTGATAAAGGCGATAAAGGTTGTAGCATTTGAGTCAGTATTTTGATTGTAGACGTGAGATTATTATAATATTTCTTCACACGACATATTTTGTCTTAGGACTAAAATATTATAAATAAAATGCATCCACTCTATTCAAGATTTATCTTGCAGTAATTTTAATGCTTGTAGTGGTGTTGGTGCTGACGATAAAAATGATGATTTAGACATCCCAAGATGACCAGCCGTTTAAAACTTACTTAGCTGCAGGTTTACAGTAAACCGTGTAATGAAGCAGTTTTCCATTAGGTTGCTTTGGCTTTTTCCAGCTGACCAGCAATGTAGTCGATGATTGCGAAAGGAGCTTGATTTCTGCTGGCGCTTCCGGTACTAATGTGGAAAAAAACTTTTCTTAGGCATACACAAGTTTCGTGGTAAAAGGTGTACATACAATGGCAAGGAGTAGTATTAGGATAGATAATTTGTAACAATACAGTGTAAGTACCACATACTGTAACGAATATTACAATACGAGATAATCAAAATTAAAAGTGCATAAATATTTATGAGCTCAAACTGTTTTTAGAACAATTTAGTACAATACAAAAAGACAAATATTAGCATGCTTTTTATAAAAATTAGACGAATCAAAATCAATTTTGAAAGTTTCACGTATCGATTTAGTTCGCTACTTTTAAATATAACTCCTATGTTAAACAACTGGTTCTAAGCTTTAAAGTTTACTTTTCAAGAAGTAACTCTTAACAGCTTTCAACTCGACGTAATACGCATTTACCACCGTCACAGGAAGTCTACCGTCTGAACACAATTGGATATTGTTTGAACTTGGAAACATTGTTACAAGTTCACTTAGAACTTAGTTTAAGGAATATTATGTAGTCTACGGAAGCGTTCGTCATTTTGACCAGTGTCAATCGCTAATTGTGCAAAGAATATTGCTGCATTGAGGATAATATCCAGGTCAACTAACTGATAATCATCTTCTCTACGTTACACTTTCTTTATTGTGTTTCTGCTTCTCTCTTTGAATTAATATTCAAAAATCGCGCAGAAGATAAACCAACTTTCATAGAAACTTCAAAATTAAAATGCTGACTTTTATCTCGACTATCTTTTATTTACCTACTGCTATTAATTCTTTCATTATAGATTATTAATTATGTATGCCAGACCAGCAATAGACCAGTTTTAAATTGTCTCTTTAAGCAATCACCATCATTATTTATAGGTACATGTAATAAATCTTGATCTTCAACTTAATGGTACTTACCATCTTGGAGTGTAGCACACACAATGGGAAAAGAGTAGGGTCCAGTCCCATAATTAGAGAATCCTGCCACTTTGACCGTGTAATTCGCGTACTTCTGTAAGCCTTGGAGTCGTACCTCTGTTACCGGTGATGACGCGTTCTGCCATGAACGACCTGCGTTGGTTAAACATTACTTAAATGTAGTATAATATGGTTTAAGGTTACTTTTTGTACGAATACAGTCGGAACTTAATAGAATCTTCTCCTTTTTGAAGTCGGTAAAGAAGCAGAGCAGTTGTAATGTATTCTATTACGTTATGACTAGCGTCATTCCCCTAGCTCTTTATCAAGGTAAATTGTAATTTTGTATCGTGTAATCGACTTTTTTACGTTATTAAAATAATTATTAGCCATTTTCAAACATCAACTATGATTGCAGAGCACTTGTTTGCAAAATATCATTTGTCATTTTGGTGTAACTTGCCGCCTTAAGGCCAGTGCTGTAGCAAAAGAAGAGGTGTCTCTCGTCTTACGCTAGGACCGGTGCTAGACAATTACAAATACAACTCTAATTTGATGGACACATTGATTTAATATCACGCTAAATTTACTTAGAGTTATGTTTGTTAGGTACTTCTACAATGACTTACCCTGGGCCGCATAAAGTACGGTATACCCAATAAGCGCGCCAGCTTGTTTATGGGGTGGTATTGTTTGCCAGCTGACTCGTAAAGCTGTTGACGTCACACCCCCGCATTCAACTGATGTTGGTCCTTCTTCTGGGGCTACGTCAACAGTAGATACAGTTTTTAAAAGATAATTTATATTATGTAAAAAAAAGAATAAACAAAAATAAAAACTTAAAATTGTAAAAAAGAAATAATTTTAAAAGACGTTTGCAAGTTTTTTTACACTATTACGAATTATTTATGAGCCGAGAACGCAATAGTCAATTTATATTATGCAATGGAAGGAGATAGTGTATATCCAAAATGATCGTTATTAATGTTAATTGAACGCAAACAACAGGGTCATTAAAGTTAATGAAATAACTGAGAAACCGAAAGAAAGCTATTAACGCGTTACAAGTTCTCGCATCTATAACATTTTAAAGAATGAAATTAAAAATCCACCATATAGAATAACAAAATGGTAAATAGGTGACATGGTAAATGGTAAATGAAGCAGCAAAAGTTTTAAATACAATTAGGCGAGGCGTTAATTACAAAAGCGGAAATGATTTAAATTTGAAAGTGAGAACCCATTATACGTAAGAACAATAAGAGAGTTTGCGTTTAATATTCTGAAGATTCCCTACTTTTGTAAATAAGATTTTGTTTTTGAAACGAATTCCACGAAATTGGTGCATTTCATTTATATTCAGAAAAAGATAAGCAGAATCTTGAAAAGAGAGGAAAGAGAAAATCTTACCTCCTTCTCTAGTGTCTTGAAACAGAGGTACCGAAAAGGGTCCATTTCCAGCGCTGTTGAAAGCAGCTATTGATACGGCATACCTATATAAAGTACATAAAACATCTGGTAAACAATATGAGGAAAAGAGAACAGCTTATTGTTCGCTATCAGTAACACATGGCCTTCATAAGTATTTTAAATCACGCTATCGAAGTTTCGTAACAATTTTTACTTTTATTAAACTATTTCTTCGATCGAGATGTACTGTTTAACATTGAGGTTCCTTTTCTGTTTTCTAGTTTGGAACAAAGTGTATTGTATACATGTTTAATTTTGCATTATACATCTCGAAATTTTTGGATACTTGGCAAAATATTACGATAGTATTTGTTGAAATTTTAGAATTGTATCTACAAAAATGCATTTTCTCACCTCACTCCTTTTAATAATCCATTTAATACGGACTCCTGTTTCGAATATAAGGATGATGTTTTAATAATTTTATCACTGGCTTCTTGAGCATCTAAAATAATACAAACAAGGTTAGGTTAACCATTTTATGTCAGGAAAAATAACTTATGACAAAAAATACGTACGTCTCTGACTTTCTGTTTAACTGTTTTCTGTCTAACTTAATAGAGGAGCAAAACCAAAAATGTCTAATACTTAATACTTGTCTTAATACTTAATAATGGCTTAATACTTCGATTTATTAGAAGTTACATTCAAATATATTTCAACATATTTATAAGCCAGATAAGGCTTATAACGTGTTTATCGTTAATCGCTTTAAATTTTATTTTCTCTGCTACCCAACGAAACAGTTTAGTCAAGACATCAAAAATTTTATCTTTATCTATGTTTCAAAGTTTTATCTTTATGATGAACCTCACCCTGTATTCCACTGAGTTGGGGAACAGCTCTCAGTCGGTATCCTAATATTAATCCGTTGTGAGTGTCTGCTGGAGGCGGTAACCATTTTGCCCTAAGTTCCCCTGGGGAGTCCGTTTGTTCCAATTGTACTCCCAGAGGTGGTGATGACGGGGCTAAAGGGAAAAAAGATTGAAGAAAAAGGTTTAATAAAAAGAAAAAGATTTAATACAAAAAAAGAGAGTCTCAAGAATTACAGATTACGAATCCCACTAAAACAAGAATTTAATTTCAAATTAAGAAACCCATTAAAAAAGTTTAAACTATACAATTAAATGCTCTTTTGGAGGTTTTTTGTACACTAAAAATATATCCTGAAAAGCGGTTAAAATAATATTTAAAATACTAGCTTCCATCTTTAAACCAAAACTTCAATTCAAATTCAAATGCTAAAATTTTAGAAATAAATTTCGGGAGCGACCCATTTAAATAAGTAATATCTATTATGGCTCTTGGCAATATACCTTTAGTTAAGCAAACGTACGACAGAACAACAAGAACAAAATTAAGTATCTACCCAAGCAAGCTTTATTGCTAAACGGGCTCGACATTGATAAATTGTTATGACTCTCATTTCATGAAAGCATACGATTTGATCTTTATGAATCGAGATATAAGATTGAAAATGGATTGGATTGTACGCAGGCGTGAAATGCAAAATTTGTACGAGCTTTAAAACTACACAGAATTGATACGGCGTTAATTTTATTAAGCTGATGAAACAGTTATTGTTATTGTGTGTTTTAGGTGTAGTGCCTACTCAATTGTTACTAGAAAAGCCCAAAATTATTTGTCCATTTAAATTTCGTATATTTAAAAAATTCACTTCAGCGTCCCCCAACATGCTTATGGTAAATCTTCTGGTGAAGTACCCAAGAAATTTAATAATTGTTATGTCTCACACTCATAAGCTCATACTAGGATTCAACGTGTCCCTGTGTCGACACGTACTGAGACGATTAAGTACACACAATCTGACTGCGAACAGAATCCTAAATTCAGCTTAAATCTCTGCCCTACTAGGTACATAATAATAATACATTATATTATACTAGCTGTGCCACGCGGTTCCACCCGCGTTAACAATAGTAACGGAATGCTTGATAGGTTTCCTCATGAATGTAGATATCATATACAAAGAGACTGACTAAATTGTGAATCTAAACCATTCTCAAGTCCCCTTGAACACAC
>DWQK01003479.1:0-11518 GCA_018231225.1 Noctuana stator | reverse complement strand
CTAAAAATCGTATGGATAAAGTGACATTAGGTACGTAACTCGATTACTTAACGTAGCTCTTATTGTTCGTGATAGGGCTACTGTATTCTTGTCACGTTTAGAGTACATACCGATGACAACGATATCCTGCGCCCAGTCCTGCGGGTCTCTGCCGGAGCGAGCCTCGACCAACTCCCCGTTGGAGTCTATAATTGAGATAGTGTCGTTGCGACGCTCCGTTGAGCAGCACGAGTCGAACGACACCCGCAGAGACACCGCCCCTGGTACTTGCACCACGCCTAGTAAGCGTCACAACATTATATACATTCACAAGTCAACAGACCGGCTAAGTGCGGGTTGATGAACTTCACATGAGTTTTGAGAACTTTACGGAAAACTCTCAGGTCTAAGGCATGCGGGTTTTGTCACGATGTAAACCTTTACTGATGCAGCTAATAAAAAATCATTGGTGCGTGCCGCTGACATTTTAATCCCGTCTTCTTGAACAAAAGGCCTAATTCTTAACTATGCTACACGCCTTAATACTAGTACAAAAGATATCAACTATCACATACCATGAGTTTTAGTATTATCCGTGTACGGATGCATGCTTTCCACGGTGATGGGGCGTGGGGGAGCGCGACCAGTAGCACCTGTTGCGTCTTCCAGCTCGTTCACACAAACCTCTATTACCATGTCCGCTACCGAAGGTTTACTTGTGCACAGCGCTGGGTAAACATGTTTATAATGTAATAACACGCAAAATATAATTTAACCTTAATGTCATTGAGAGAAATTCTAAGTCCGTTGTCGTGGACTGAAAAAAGGAGGTTGCAAAGTTTCTATGAAGGCGCCAATTTAAACAGTTACGTTAATAGCCAAGTATTATAATTTGGCGATTGTCTTAACAAAATTTGCTTTAGCATTTAATTAGTGAAAATAAGATCAACAAAACATTCAATTAAAAATGTTAAGGTGAATTTAAAAGAAAAAAAAAATGGTTAAACTTACCAATTAGAACATCAGTGATGACTTTAACGGCGTTAGTGGCGTCTGGTATCCTTCCCGCGGCGGAAAGTTTCAGTAGATCTATCAAAGCTCTTGCATCAGATGCTTCCAGTTGTTGTGTAAAATCGTCAAGAGGCACCTATAGAGAACCAGTTTCTATTTAAGACATTGCTACACTCAAACAGGGATAATCTATTTATCAAGAATTTTTTACTCCAATTTTTTACCCCAATTCTAAACATTTTTTTCCATTAATGAAATACGGATAACAAATCTTGAATTAAAATGTTGTCTTGGATTCTAATTAAATAAAAAAAATATATTGTTTTATTATAAATGTTATTAAATATAACCCGTACCTTTGGCGCTACAGCTGGTTGTGCGGACATGGTCGCTGCGGCGACGGACACCGCACTTGAAGACATCACGGCGGAATGCCGAGACGAGATTGAACCGCTCAATGGACTACTTGTCCCACTCTAAAAATATATTTAAACCTCCATTTCTATTCCCGTATAATCATTATGATTACGGTACTATTGTTTTACAACATATTTGCAAACAGATTTCTGAAGTTAATAGAAGTTCAAAATTAAATGAAGGGTTTAGATTTAATACAAGTTCACCAAATTGATGTGCACATTCAACTCTTTATGTTCTTAAGTATTGATATTAAAATGCGATACCGGCAGCGTGGTCCTATCAGCGGGTGCTTCGCCCCCGCCTGTGCGCGCGTCTGTCTCCGTATCTTCATCATCAGCGTCGACCTCCGCCGCTGGCGGCGCTGTAGAAGTAGCTTCGTGGGTGCGTAACGCTTCCACTAGTAAGATGCGTGCCTGGAGGTATCATAAGTTTCATCGATTTTATATAAGTTAAACAAGGCCACTTTGTGGATTGATTGTTTTGTACAATCGAACCCAATAAATTGACCCTCGGAAAAGAAAAACCTCACAAGGAAACCTGTTCATAATATTCAAGAAATACATATGACGATTTGTGCGCTGTGAAACAATGATGATGATAGAATCAATAAGATGGTCAGAGCTTAGAATAAGGCATTGGTAAGGTATGTTAAGGCAAGTAAAACCAGACATCAAGAAACACGTTACAGTTTTTTTATCAAATTATATTAATATTTATTTACTTGTGTGATGTGTAGAGACAGCAATATTAAAGAGAGAGCGTGTTGAATAGCAACTGGCGGCTCGAGCGCAATGGCTGCGGCGGCCAAAGACGGTCTAAGGTTCTGTTCCTGTTCAGCCACTGCTTCTTCTTCAGCATACAAACCTGTTTAGGAAAAGTACAATTTATTTACACTTTTTACGACTGTCATAATACGTATTTTTAATACCCACGTAAGTATTCTTTTACATAGTGATATGAAACTTTAAAAAGTAACACATTACATGAAGCTACAACGCCTACCAAGACTGTGAGCACCCAGCGGATCCTTCGGCATGGGGAAGGAGAGAGCGCGACTGAAGGGATGCGCAGGCTTGAAGCAGGTGTCTTTCGGCAGGGCCCAGGCGGCCGAGTGCGACGAGCCGGCGGCGGCGCGCTGCACGCCGGTCATGCCCGCCACCAGTGCCGGTCTCCGGTTCACGCACGTCGAGCCGTTGCCTTGTTGCCCGTGGTCGTTGTCCCCCCACGACCACACCTGCCGCAATCAGACATTTAAATTAACAAATTTAAAATGAGTAACCCCTATGGGTCCAAATTCGATCGATTCATATACATTCAGAGTCACTGCAGTCAACTGCAGCGTCATCTATTAGCGATTTGTTTTAAATATTCCAGTTTAATATTATTTGTAACACATATAGTACATATACATATTTGATCAGTCTATTTTTCTTCTCCACTTTAACTTGAACTTTGTCAAATCTTACACTCCTCTGTACGCAGAAAGTTGCTTAACAAGGTATAAATGTCATATTAATATACACAGATTTTACGTTTTACCCCATACTAAGATTCCCTATCAAATGTGCCATGGACACACAAACATAAACAACTGGGAACAAAGCCAGAACACAGCTTTACGGTAAAAAAGATACCAGTCCCTCTTCAGCCAACCGAGTCTACCTAAACAAGGTCATAGATGTAACAAAAAAAAAACAGATAAAAAATAACATATGTCTGACCTGGCCATCTTGAGTAACGGCGATGCAATGCAACGCGCCGACGGCGACGTGCACGACGCGGCGCCCGCGCAGCCCCTCCACGATGGACGGGCGCCGTACGTGCGAGTCGCACCCGTGCCCCAGACGGAAGTAATCGCCTTTGCCCCATGTCCACACCTACATCGTTATAAAAACTGTATAGTAGATATAGTATAAGTACTAAGTAGTAAAAATTCCAGCAGTGTAGAGTCAATGCGTGTCACGCGCATTCCAGAGCGCGTTTTTAATAACGTTAATAAAACGCGTATTTAATAATAAATAGTTTTTAAGATTATGTTTCAATATTACGTAATGTCTGCATTGGGTCGTTATAGTGAGTCAGCATGCAGTGCGATTTCACGACAAGAACGAACTGTACAATACTTTACTAAAATCATTTTGTACTATTAGAATGTTTTTTTTTCGTGATGGCTGCTCGGCTTTTTAGCCATTATGCCAATGATATTAAAATGTTACTTTTGACTTTAACATAATTACACAATAGTGTTAAATATATGTTAAAATTACACGAAACGACGACTCACTTCCCCATCCTTTGTTAATGCTAAACTGAATTGTGCTCCACATTCGACCTGTATAACTTCTAGATGGTTCAGTCTATCAATGTTCTTTGGCACCGAACACCCTTCAGAGCCGCCACGTCCTATTCGAGAATAGACGAGAAATTAAATCATTAACACGATGCATCCTAAGACTATACACAGAACAATCATACATTAATTAATACACATAGAAGGGGATACATTCTGTAGGAATGCGCAACATATATAAATACATTCACAATCTATGCTTGGTTGGCGACAATTACGAACAAAATATAAAATAATCGAATTATCATGCAAAAATAATACAAATTAAGTGTGCATGACTAATAAATTTTGTTAAATTTTTATTGATTTTATAAAAAATATGTATTTTAGATTATGCAATTCCCATTACGTAGCGAGACGGATGTTTTCAAACCACTAGTAATGGTTAAAACCATTGATACGCGGGCTATACGCAATGGGCCTTCACCCTATTAACTGTTATAGACAATAAAAATTACACGACATCCATTCAAATTATAGAATACCGGAAAGCGGTTAAATAAAAATTCAGCGCTACTAGTAGTTACCCAACTTGCCGAAGTCGCCGTCACCCCAGGAGAACACCTTGCCACATGCGGTCAAAGCCAAGGTTTGCGCATCGCGTGATCCACACGCCACCTGTACCACTCTGTATGGCAACAATCCTTCCACCTGATTAAGTTTATTTAATTATAAAAGTTATACAAATTGAAGATAAACAACACTACAGATAGATTAAGAACAGAACAAAAATTCAGATATTACCATACCTCTACACCACATATTCATACATACGATCTCATAGGAGTAAGTTCAGTAATTACGTACACTTACTTATAAAGTAGCACGGTAAATGATAAACAGGAAATATAGATGTCATTAAGGTATTCATAAAAAAAATATAAAGTTTCAAACTTCTCACCAGTTTCGGCACCAACTGTGTTACGTCATCTCCGTGGCCAAGCCTTCCGTACTCTCCCAAGCCCCACGTATACAAATGTCCCTGCGAGGTAACGCACGCACTGTGCGCCGAGCCACACGCTATACCAACGACAATCTCATTCGACAGTGTTTCTATGAGCCGCGGTGTATCTAAGGACAGGCGGTTACCATGTCCTAGTTTTCCGTCTTCACCTTCACCCCAAGAATAAACCTACAACCAAAAGTAACGAAGAACGGTGCAACATTTGGGTAAAATTTGGACAAATTGTGAACACTAAATTGAATACATTAGAAATACTATAACTTTCAATTCGAAAATATTTAATAATTTTACGCATAAAAAGTCCCACCGCTGCTTTCATAACCCACCGTGAAGAAAGTCTTTTAGCAACGTACTTGTGTTTCAGTTTTCAGGAGAGAGTTGCTGCCGGACACACTATTTTTGAGGCGACCATCTTAGTCATCATGAGCAACGCCTCTCAGATAGGACTTCTATGCCATTTGAAGTTTGACGTGGACGTCCATGGCTATCAGTGACTACTTAACATCAGGTGGCCCGCAACCTCGTTTGATACTCATAAGCAATAAAAAAAGTGAAAATATCACAGCCTATAATTATGTGTAATGATTCATACCTTCCCATCAGCAGTGACAGCGAGTGCGTGCTTGCCGCCCGAGTGCACCGCCACGCGCCGCACCAGCACGTGCGAGAGGTACGGGTTGGCGCGCGGCGCAGACGCGTTACTGCTATTGCCCAGACCGAGCCTTCCATCTGTACCTTCGCCGCATGCGTATAGCTAAATGTCAAAAGTTAATTTTTAGTATACAAATTACTTTATCTTATTAAATTTGTAGAGTACGACTAGCGTAGTGGTCGTTCACTTCTATTGTGAATCAATAACTGTTGTGTTTCGTATTTGCACAGTAAAGAAAGAAATGGTAAAGACATTCGCATTACTCAGATCTCAACATCGGGACGTAATTAAATTTTTTTCCCGTTGTCCCCATTATTAGCACCAGACGAAGCATAATGGGTTTTCCGATAGGCGTTCAGTTCTTATTTTACACCTAGCAGATAGATAAAATTAAGTAACTCTCAGAACCTTTTACATGAAACTACCTAACATTTTCAATTCTTCTGTATAAGATGACTAAAAAAAAATTGTCTTTTAATAGAAAATATTTTGTCACTTTTGTATTGAAATAAAGTAGGTATATGTTGTTTAACTCACTTTCCCATCGTGAGAGACGATAAAAAGTGTCTTCGACCCGCCCGCTATATGAATCGGTCGTAGAGCGCTTAAAGCAGGCGAGTACACGGGAACTTTCACTTTTGATCCTTTCACACCGCCGAGCTGATCTTTATCGTTCAGACCCCAGACATATACCTTGAACATGAAAAAATAGTAGTGATCATCAACAATAAATTACCATCAGACAGAATAATCTCACTTTGCAAAATCACACTTATTCTAAGTATTAGTGAACTTTTATTTGTCTACCTTACCTTACAATGTATTCTTGCGTTAAGTGATTTAAGTCTGCCTACTATGTTGAATTTATCTGATTTTTACAGGCCGGGAAGAATGAGAATAATATAAGCGTCATGTTCATAATTATTTTAAAAAAAAATTTTGATTACAAGCGTGTAAGTTGCTTATCAAAGTGTTATAATCAATCTGATGGTAGATAAGACACTCACTTTAGGACAATCCTCAGGAAGGGTAGGCGGATTGTTATCCACCGATATTGTTGCGGGCGACGGGGACTCTTTTTCTACCCAATCTTCTGCTACGAAGTTCATGCTCTGGAATTATTATTATCTTATAGAACTCAAGTTAAGTTTATAAATAAGATTGACTAAACCCCTACAATCTATAGCAATAGCTGTTCTTATTCTACTTACAGTTAAGGCATCCCCGTACAGAGGGTTGGGTCTAAATCCACTGATATAAAGACCGTGGACCCTGCAATCGGCATTTGATTTGATATTTTGTTTGATAACAATTTCTATGCAAGGGTAATGCTGAAAGAAAATAGTACACAATTAGCAAAACATTTCTATAATTATACTTTTAAGTTTACCATGTACATTAATCTAAGAGATTTATAAGGATAGATTTCTACGCATACGTATAAATAATGAAACTATGTTTTATCATTATATTATATGTAAATTCATCGCGTAACAAATTTTTTTACCTCTTTACAGTCAGCGATTAATTGTATCTGTGCAAGGTGTAGCGGCGGACGTTCCTTCGACGAGGGCGGTGGTGGCGACCATGGAACTACTTGAATCTGTTTCAAGTCACGCTCATCAAAGGAATTGCCAGCGCGCACGCACAGCGTCGACACCGCGTACGCGCCGCCCGCCACGCCCAGTCCCATCCGACGGATACGTACGTCATTACGCACTTCGATGCGGATCCAGTGCTGAACACAATGGCACAATACATGAGTAGGCGAGTGATTTTCATTCATTATTATGGTAAAACAACGTTTTATAAAAGCGATATATTAACTTTTATTCATTCCGTAAGTATACAACAATAATAATAACATCCCACATGCGTAATCTTATGTTATTCAACCAACTAATTTTATTAGGTACTTTTTAATCACTTTTTATAAAAATTGGTAAAATGCGCCAAATAGCAATATTTATTCCTGTTTGCTGTAGCTATTTAATAACAGTTTTTCTGCACTTTTGTTTGCATGTTCAGTTAGAGTTAATAAAAACAAAACAAAAGCATCGTTACTGAATTCATTTAAATTGCTCCCTGTAAAACCTATTATTTTTCGTACAGCAACGATGTATTGTTTCGGACCAAAAAACCGATTATGATCGGTGGGCAGGCGGCCTGAGGAGTAACTAGCTGACCATTAACTAATTTCTAAAAGAAATTATAGTAGTACACGCCGAGTGCGGCCTATTCCGCACTGCATGTGCAAACATTTTCTCACATTGGAATTTAGTCTATTATTTATATTGTTCATTATCTTTTGTTTCTTTTTTATTATGTTGTGTTTACACAATGATGTGTAAATGATTCTATCTATCTAGAACAATGTTCCATTACCTGTCCGCTCCCCGCGCTGGTCTGCCAGTAGGTGTGCGGCAGGCCGTCGAGCAGGCGGCGCGCACCGCAGCCGGCGCGGCACGAGGACACGCGCGCGGTGCGCACCACGCCGCGCCACCCCACCGCCACGCCCTCGGCCGACTCGCCCCACTCCGCTGCGCACACCAAAACTTACAATACTGAGCCTCAATAAACTAATAGACATCTAAATAAGTAGTTTCATTCATTGTTAGATTCCCAAAATTTTATAGATAAAGGGGATAATTTAGCTCATAGATCATGTTTATGAATAAAACAAAGTAAGGAAGTTTTTAACGTTGTAATTTGAGAAAATTCAATGCAAGGTTCTTTTGAAATTGCTTACCCTCATCTGTGACTAGTTCTATTTCAGTGACTTGAGCCCTCCATGTTGGTTGTTGTTGAAAATCAATTGTCATGTCCTGACCATTCCTCGAAATTGCTGAAAATAATATGACACATATTACAATATTCTAGGCGTTGTAGACAAATTATTACAAAATCCAAACACTTATACTCGTATATTAAACAGTCGAACATAAAAAGAACCTCTTCTTTTTCGAAGTCGGTAAAAATTAAATTAGAAAGCATATATTATTATATTTTACTAGCTGTATCCCGCGATTTCACCCGCGTTAAGAATTGTAACGTAATGCTTATAGCCTTTATCCTTCCTCATGAATGTAGCTATCACACACAAAAAGAATTTCATATCCGACTTGTAGTTCCAGAGATTAGCGCGTTCACGCAAACAAACAAACTCTTCAGCTTTATATTATTAGTATAGATTGAGTTAGCCACAGAGAGAATAGATTAGAAAGCTAAAGGGTTACAACAGTATATCTTTCCACACTTCTTAACTTGAAGAATCTAAACTTCTGCAATGGAATTCTACACAGAGGATATTATAAAGTTTAATTTGGTGTTAAGTAAAGCAAACCAACCCCTAACAATACCAATGCAGGTATGGTCGATGCTGCCCCACTTGTAGTGCGGCTGAGTGACGGCGGCGCGCACTCGCACGCGGTCGCCGACCATGAACGGAGGCGTGCCCGACACTACTTCTGCGTTCATCGCTCGTATACCTGCCACATGACCGAGTTTACGCCACTCCACCTGCAAGGAAATTGTTTTGTAATAATGAAGCTATCTATAATACAAATAACAACTTGAAGATGATCATTGATTGAATTAAAGATACTATTCGTAAACTTGAACATCAACATTCCAGTGGACATTCCAATATAGCGGATAGGTTTGCGTTTAAAAATATTACTCACATGTAAAAAGACGTTTTGTTTGATGTCCCGTTCTATTTTCTGGACTTGCCCTACATCACCTAATGTTATCTGGAATTAATAAATTTTGTATGTAAACTTTTATCTCCATAAATTCACATAAAACCTATGTTAAGGACAACATATTATTATAATTCTTTTTATTATTTAAATTTTGGATAGAGTATTTGAAAATTTACTCTGGATGATTTTTTGTAGATTATTTTGCAAATCTCAGCTAACTTAGAAAACTATTTCAACTTACGTCTTCAAAAGCTTTACTGCATCGAACTGTCATTCCTGTTGTTATAATATCGGACAAATATTGCGCATACTCGTCTTCGGAAGCAAAGCAACTACGCCACCGATACGGTGGCTGCACTTTTTCCGGTTTTTCTTCATAATCCATCTTATCATCCATGCCTTGGAAGGGGAGCTCCAACAAATATCCAACTAGCGCTTCCACCGTGGGTACCGCATTGCCTGTAAATGAAAGTATATCTTGGTAATTTTGCACCAATACCCAAACAATCTCCATCAATCCGCATTGGAGCAGCGTGGTGGTATGCTCCAGGCCTTCCCCGGTCGTGTGAGACCCGTGCCCAGCAGTGGGACATTAAAAAAGGTTGAAGGCACCCAAACAATATTTGAAAAAAATATGACTTACCCAATTTATTAACAGCTGCAATAACTGCGGACTTTGTAAATCCCATATCCAGTACTTTTTGAACTTGTGGTGACTTCATATGCGAATTAAATTTTTTACTACGGGCTGTAAGTAAAACAGAGTACTCGTATGAATGACTATTAATGCACTATTAAACGTCACTCAAACACTAAGCGGTACATAGTGGAAAAAAAAACTTACGAAATGTCGCACTACTTGTTGAAGGGCATGCAGAATATTGCATTTCATTTTTCTTATCTGTTATCGGAGTTTCAATATCTTTTTCGTTTCCTGCAATAAATTGTTAAGTAATAATAAAGGTATTCAAGCAGAAAAATTTATACATACAAATTTTTTATTATGTCTTGCAACTTGCAAACTTCCTAAGCGTTAGTAAGATTAAAAGTATGACTGATGAAAGATTTATTAATTTTTTACCAGGTTGTTGTCTTACCTTGTACATATGACGCAAGTTTTTGTATGAGAGTAAGCGCAGCACATACGAGTTCCCTGGGAGAGTATGGCGCCGCAAGGGGGCTCGGACGAGCGGCAAGAGCCAACAATCGTCGCAGTAGCGTGCCTTCTGTGCCTGGAGTGTTTCTCTCATCAATTAATTTACGATTAAAGACATTTATTTAATCTAGATTTTACTAAAATCACTTACTGAGAAAATTACAATTAATTATCAACAAATACAATTACAATTACAAACAAAATTACAATTACAAGTACAATTACAATTATTTATCATTTAATTTGAATGTTAAAGCATAAAAAATATATATTTTAAATTTTTTTAATTATCTACCTAAAGTTTTATAGAATTACGCCTTACCGATATTATCTGGAGGTTGCAACAAAACTTTTCGTAGTTTCGTTCGAGTGTTCAGCAGGCCTCGGACCGCGGTTAACGTAAGCAATTCCATTTGTTGTCGTCTCAGGCCCATGACATCCACTTCAACTGAAATGAATGACATATTAAAAATATTGCTTGGAATATTCATAAATCGGTTTCGGTTTCATTCACATAACAGTAATTTTATTCCGACCTGTCCGCCCATTTGTGCCTCGTAAGTTTCTTTAGCGCGAGTCAAAGGAACGGCAGTACGGGCGATACAACGCGATCATGACACTAGTTGAGGAGTATGTGCCGCCAGGATATTCGCGGCAGAGCGCGGAACGCAGTGTGACCGATCGGTTAGAACGAACTGTGAATGGACACTATCGACATACAACTTCTGAACTTTGACAAGAATAATGTGTTATGATACCCGGCATAAGTTTGTTGTAGGGTGCGGGCGAGGAGGTGGTGGCGTGCGGGCCGGCGCCCAGCAGCGCGGCCACCACGCGCAGCGCGCTCTCGCCGCCGCCCAGCGCCGCCGGCAGCCGCTCGCACTCCGCGCTGCACGCGTCGCACCCCGCGCTGCCGCCGCCGCACCACCCCATCAACCCGCACGTGCCCAAGAGCGTGCAGGCTAATGGCGCCGATTTGCCGATGAACGGTGAGGCTGCTCCCATCTTACACACCTATGCTGTGGTCTACGTTCGTTTTTCTTCCAGTGGACCATATGTCAAATTTTAAATTGTTCTTCAGAAAAAGCTGTCTAAAAAAAGCTCTTGGCATTCCTTTAAAATCAGTTGTTCAAATAACTTATTTATTAACTGTCCTTTAGCCTGATAGTGAGCACACATGATGTGTCTCTTGTGAGGTATACAGCTTGTAGCGGCGCGCTACCTACAGTAATATGAGCGCGCGCCTTACATGAAAACGCCTCAACAACGAATAACAATATAC
>DWQK01003478.1:0-11518 GCA_018231225.1 Noctuana stator | reverse complement strand
CGCGGTTTCACCCGCGTTAAGAATTGTGACGTAACGTTTGATAGCCTATAACCTTCCTCATTAATGTAGCTATCAGATACAACAAGAATTTTTCAAATTCGACTTGTAGTTCCAGAGATTAGCGCGTTCAAACAAACAAACAAGCTTTTCAGCTTTATATATTAGTATAGATTTATGTATTAAGTGATGTGTGACTTGTAATTTCAAATATGTACAACACATCTAGATTTTCTCACGAAGTTTTCGTACATCGAAGGTATAAACCTGGTTACTTAGAACACTAAGCAATAATAACATTCAACGCACAAGATAATTCACAAAATGTTCTCAGATCGTTGTATTGCATTCCAGTAGCAACCTTATATTTTATCCTATACTTAAATATTCGATCTAAAATCTATTTAAAAATTCACCAAACACTTTCCTTCCCGATCGCAAAGCGTCAAACCCATAACGTTCGAAATATCGACTCGGACGGTGCATTTTGTACCCGGTACAGATATCATGTTACTAGTACCGATTCGCGCGTCACTAATGCCAACGGACACCGAAGGAGATTGATTGGCATCTGTCGTGGCTTATTAACGCCTGGTACAACGTCTGGTACGACGCCTGTGTTGCACCGTGATGGAATAGGTTTGTTGTACTGTTTAACACTTTTTTGTGCCCGTCGAATCTTATTAGTTACGCGCGTGATTAGGTTTCTTTGTGGGTGATTAGTGTCATATTAATATTTAATACGTTTGTCTATTCAAAAATACTAATGGCACATAATATGGTAAAAGACGCCTTATACTTCGTCTTAGTGAATAGTTAAATTAGTTTTTTCGTACATAACACACGTCTTTATTTTAATTTTAAATAACTACCAAATAATACCCTCATCTTACCTCAAACATGGTAGAAATTTTGAAATTGCAAAGTATCCCAATTGTCGAGTAACAATTTATCGGTGGTTTAATTTAGAAGTTACCTCCAGGGGTAAACTACATAATTATATTATATATTCAATTATAGCCTTTCTTCTAATTTTATTATTTAATTAATTTAAAAATAAGTAAAATTGTCTTCAAACTAAATAGTAATAACTTATGTATTGTGTTTAGACTTCAAAAATTGGTAATGAATTTTTGTATACAGAGGGGCTTATACAATTTATTAAACGCATTTCACGTATAACATTAAGTGAGATAGTCATTAAAGAAAATACCGTGCCTCTATCACGCACAACAGAGATTAATCCTTGAACAAAAATAACGTCATTGAGATTTTCTAAGAAGGTAAAATCTAGTATTCCGTAAAGGGTAGGATTATGAGGTTTTGCGGGATATTTTGAGTCTCCTAAATTGTATTCCTTATCACCGTTGCCAAGATTGGAGATTTTGGTGGTTTTAGTTCCTTATATAAGGGTTTTCTTGTTAGGAATTTTTGTGTAACCATAAATAAAGTCATATGAGTTTTCTTAATGCTTTGAGGATTTTTATGTGCAGTTATCTTACCATTAAGGTGTTAAATTTCGAGGTGCGAAAGTTGTTCGCGTATATGGAACTAGTAGTAAAAGGAACTAAAAAAATATTTTTTTACGACGCTAATCTAGGTAGGAGCCACGAATCAGATGTAAAGAGGACGGGGTGTATGCGAAGAAGACCTGTCGTCTTTAAATGAAGCCTTACATCGAAGCAGGGGAGGGTATTCTGTAGATTTGTGGTAGGACGAACGAGGGAAAGCGGTGAAGTGCGGAGGCGTTAAAACTACAACATTTTGTGTGAAAAAAAGTGTCAGAGGTCCTTCAACTGTATTTTCTCTATGCTAGGACCTCTATCAAAGAAAACATCAGGAGTCAACAAAAATGTTAGTTATTTTTACATGACAGTTGAAGCATTGCTTTATGTCCAACGATAGATAGCTATTTTATCCATTGAATAATTTTTTTTTCTCTTTATCATTCTTTTTTTTTGTTTATACTGACTTTCTTATTTTTAATTAGGTCACCAAAGTATTTCTGTTTAAAAACCTGTTCATTAAAATCTTAAAAACGAATATAAATCATCAGTTACGCGTAGGCGTAATCAAAATAATCAAACTGGCATAAATAAAAATATTGTAATGCCTTCTCAGGCCTATCTCAGAATTGTGATTAAAATAATCAAGAACATTAATTACGATAAAGTTACGAGTATTCTAATAGTGCATCAAAATCGATAAAAATCTGAAATAAATTATTATTATTTACATAGAAAGCTTACTAACCGTCTTCGCGCACCTTGATTTATCTTATTGGTTTTATCGACAAGACGAAAAGTTCGTTGCCAACACTAGTTCCAGAATGGCGTACGTTTTGAATGCGTTTCATAGGATATTCATTCTTATTTTCAAGCCCATTAAGCCTACGTTTTGTGTTGTTTTGATGTATAAAAATGAGAGTTTTATCTTAAAAATTTTGATAAGAGATGAACAATCATGGGCGTAGTATAGTGCTGCAATGTAGATTGGTCAGTGCTTTTATACGTATCAGATCTTTTGATTAATTGATGGAAATATATCAAATATTTTTTGACTGATTGCGATACTACAAAGATATCAGTTTGATAAATACATCACTGATAAAATATCAGGTTTTTTTTCATATAGGCTAGCTTGCGTCATTATTAATATACTTAATAGATTATAATATAAGAATTTATATTTAAACAAATATTCCTTTTACATAAATATACATGATTACAATAGAAGTTTTTAATGTAGTTACAACGCATTTGTAGAAACTACAGGTGAGAGGTTCATAACGTAAGACAATTTTGATGTATTCTTGACTCCCTCCACCTTTGGTGAGATATGCTGAGATTTGACTCGACATTTCCCCCTATTTTCACGTGAGATGTTTGCTAAAGGCACGCACGTTTAGTGACTATAAGGCTAGTTACGAAAGAAAGTTGACGTTTTCAGACTCCCATCCCCCTAACAATCATATGAGATTGTAGCGAGATAGCATCCCTTCATAATGTACTCGTATTTACTAGCTTGCAATATTTTTTTACATAATATTTTTATGACCAATTCACTAAGCAACTAGTACATAACGACCGTTAATCCGTGGGTGGTCGTTCTCTGTCGCATCGCTTTGGCCGCCATGTTTTTATGAAGCGACATGTAACTGTGACATCACGATAATAATGGCTTGTGGACTTGTGGATTAGTGGAGCAGCTTGGTAACAAATGGTCCAGAAGTTGCTGTTTCAAAGAAAATAACTCTTCGAGTTTTACAGAACTAATTATAGTGGACGAAATTTAAAAATGATAAGTCTATAGCACGTAAGTCGAAAGTGGTCCCATTGTCGACTAATCCTCGAAATCGACCCATTGGGGTCGAAATCGGTTTCCCAGGGGTGGTAATTGAGGGTTGACAATTATGTGTCTCAATGGACGACCCGCGTGGTGTAGTGGTTACCACGCCAGTCCACCTTTCGAAGAGTCCTGGGTTCGTTTCTTAGCTTTCTTAGGGGAAGAAACTGAAATGGAGAAATTAGGTTTCTGTTTCCGGTACGGGTGTTTGTGTATTTGTCTTTGTATATGTCCATGGCACTCACGACACAGGGAATCCTAGTGTGGGGCTGTGATTTTGAAGCGTTACTTTTTCGTGAATTAAGGTGTCACGTAACTGCAGGCTGATGTAACAGTATAAACGGAATGATATTAAGAGCTTCGAAATAGACCTCCAGATCACAAATAACTTCACTTAGGTACATCCTGAAGTGTACTTGCTTATCATCTAATGATTCTTTTATACCTAAGGAAAGCAAATCTGTCTCGTATTTCCCAATAAGATACAATAACTATGTATTTTGGCCAACATGTTTCCAATTTATTAGAATTATCTTTTGTTAGGGTAGCTCGTCACTGAGTACGTAACGAAATATTTAAAAATAACGAGGCATATTTCAATTTCTTCTGCCCGCTCTATTCATCTCAGTCAACAAAAGTTCGAGCGCAAACATAAATATAGAATCCGATATAACAATGCCATAAAAAGCATTCTATTCTCAGAGCGCTCGTACCTGTGAAATTGGCGTATCTAATCGATTTATAATAACTCCCTAATATCATTACCCTTGTAATAAGGAACCTCTTTGAAAACGTAGTGTTGTGCTAAGCGAAATAGGGAAAGGTTACTATGGATAAGATCCGAAGCAGTATAACGTTATTTTATTTGTGTACTAGCTTTGCCACGTGGTTTCACACGCGTTAAAAATAGAAACGTAATGCTTGATAGCCTATAAACTTCCTCATGAATATAGCTATCATATTGTACGAAAAGAATTTTTAAAATCGGTCCAGTAGTTTCGGAGCCTATTCAATACAAGCAAACAAACAATCAAATCCTTCCTACTTATAATATTAGTATAGATAACAATTTTTGTAATTTGTTAAATGTTTAAGCATACGGTTTTTAAGCGTGGCGATGTGTGATTTATTTAAATCAAAATGTTAATAAAATTCTTGAAAAAATTAATTTATAAAGTAATGTACAGTTTATTTTCTATGTGTTTAAACTATTTCGACAAATTTAATGATATCTATATTAAAAATTCTTATAAAACATAAGGTTTTATTGGAAGTTAGTAATTAAATTATTTGTTGCAAACTCGTAATGCCAGCATCCGACGATTGCAGATGATGATGATGTTTTTGCTTCGAAAAAGACAATTTTGTACTATAGATATTATACTATAGGTACTATAGTATAGTTAAGGAAGAAATTGTATTGTTCTGTAATTGCACTGTAAACACTGAAAGTCGTATCCATACTAGTGAAACGCCATACGTTATTAAAAAACGTTCAGAAAAGAAGACATGTCTTATCCCTACCGCAAAATACGATGGATCCGATATGGTATTGTGCCAGGGACAAATATTAATAGAGATATTCCGATAAGTGGCCACGCAATACAAACCGAAGTTCACGATAATAGGACTTCATAACAATAATGGCCGTCGTTGAGGAAACCGTTCATCAAATCACTTGGTATTATTATAATCGTGAGAGTTCGTGTATTATTATTCTGTTATTAATGTGTATAACACTTAGCGGTAGTTCACGTTGGAGATGGCTTCCGCTCTTAAGATGGAGATAGCGCACGCGATTCAAAAGACTTAATTCGATAATTGTTGGGTCTTCAACCCACAAGGTCTTTACACGAGTACAAACATATTTTTTGATTGACCGATAGTTTTATTCTCTCAAGGATTTCCTCTTTAAACTATTCATTTAGTATCTTACAGACTTACTTATAAAATATGCCGATTATAAATAAAATTAGTTGTTAGTCAGATTGCCTGTTTAATTTTATATTTCTGGTATTTGCCTTCAACCCTTTGTATGTCCCACTGCTGGGCACGGGTCTCTATCCACAACCGGGGAAGGTCTGGATCATACTTAACCACACTACTCCAATAATCCGCATTGGTGGACAATTTTAGTATCTACACTATAAATAACGTCCACTTCTCTACTTAAGGGAACTCTGAATATAGTGAGATTTTATAATCATCTTTCGCAAGAATAATGATGCTGGAAGGATCCATAAATCTTTGTTTTGTCATATAAAGCACCTCGCTAAGATTATTGTCATTTAAGTCTAATAGTCCCTTTGATACTCGACGTTAAAGATGTACTTATTCCACCTGACGAAACTAAGAAACTTTGAAACCATGTTGAAGATGTACCTAGTTATTTCAACTCACGGAACTAGAAATTTTATATCCGGTAAAGTATAATTGCGATTAATCGATTAATACATTGAGCGCAGGTCACTTTAACAATAGATTTTATATTTATACTTATCGGCCATTTCGTAGTCAAAGTAAAAGGGTTACTTAGCTCATGGATACCGTTGTCAGATCTGGACCGAAACTAAAATGGGACCAAACGGGAAGCATCAGCTTTCAAATAACAAAAAAAAACATCCAAATCCGTTCACCCAGTCAAAAGTTATTAGGTAACAAACATTAACAAAATACCATCGAATTGAGAACCTACTCCTTTTATTGGAAGTCGGTTAAAAATTAATAAAAACAAATTTGTTGTCTATTCTGAAAGAAACTCTTTCTTTGTTATCAGGCATAAGCGAAAAGTAAGCAATCTGCTGCCATCGAAGTCATCAGCACCGAACCAGAGCTCGGGTTCACAACGCAGGGCGCCGCCACCAGCGCCACTGTACGAAGACCTTCAAGATCTACCAAGGCGACCACCGCTACCCCATAGGCCTGACATGGAGCCGCAGTTGGAGGTAATTGATAGAATTATTCAACGATCAGGGTTCTTCAGACTTCAGATATAAAACATAAAAGATTTCTATCCAAATAATTTAAATGTGAAACTTTCTTACTTAGAGCTTACTCTGTTCCAGATGGTTGAAACAAAAAGGCCAAACTGCCAAGGACGAGTCTTCGTATGCGGCACTGGTGGTTCTTGGAGAGGAGGCAACAATTGCAGTGGGGACACATGTGGAGCACCTCTCTACGAGGAACTGCCCCATCGTTCTGACGACTCGATCCATAGCGATGACCACTTCGCTGAAGACGAGCTAAGTCTCGTTGGCGAAGCGGCACCCTGTCGAACTTGTTCAAGACCGCCCGCACCACAATCTTTGCCACATCGACAAAGACATCAGCGTTTGGACCGAAGACCGAAGTCGTTGGAAAGACGACGAGCTCAGCACCGTGTTCCTCGCCACGTCCATCCCCCCGACCCGTCGGAGTTTCATGAAGGAGTACTTTTAGATGCCTTGCTAAGACTATATCCCCAAGTTGGAACTGTGGGAGCGAGACCGTCAGGACCTTTGCCTATGGGTGGAGGCGCTTGGCCCGGCGGTGATTTACCAGGAATGGGCTGCTGGAGGGGTCCTAGGGCTTCCCCGAAGCCCCCGAGCGGAGACTCATCCTTTGGTTCGGACTCTGGATACAGCAATAATACGTGTGGAACCTGCGGTACTAGAGCCTCTTCAAGGCATCGATTGTCAGCAGAAATTCCGATGTCATGAACGGAATGTTTGACTTTCAGTGACTTTTCGTGATGGGCCTGTGCCATAACTGCTTGATTTCGTGATATGAAGTGAACGGAGTGTTGAATGGAAGCATTTATTAGTTTAATCACGGCCTACTTGCCACTGATATTCAGTATGACCTTTATATGCCTTCTTCTATTATAGATATTGTGGACACGCTCTCAAGTTGAAGACTTAATATCCTCGTAGTTTCTATATTTCTACAGATATGTACAAAAGAGCCTATGTAGAGGATATCTTCCTATTTAGAATTAGTCATTCTGTAATTTTTGTGAACAGTGATTTTGAACTGTCTAAGAAATCCCGAAGTTCTAAACTGTTTTAGATAATTTTGTACAAAATTCTTGTGACCATAATTATAGTTAGTCATAGCGGTTTTGTCCTAGTAAGTTATTTCAAAACTAGTCCTAAAATTATTACGATCAACAATCAAATTATTAAGTAACGATTGATTTTTTTGTATAAAATTAAGGAAAGTTGTAAATTGATTCGGTTAATCTGTAGATATTGTAAAAATTAAATAAAAACGAATCAAAAATAGATCAGTAAGTCGAATTTTATAATCATATCACTCTAAAATATTCGCATTGCATTTAAATATTATATTATGACATCACAGACTTTTTCTTAACCATGTGTTTTACTCTGGTGCCAGATTTTTTTTTAATTTATGTTTCGAATTAATTTTTTTTACATTCCTCAAAAACTGAATAATTAAAAAATACATTCACGAATTTTAAATAGGTTCATTTTATAAAAGTCTTTTTCAATTCATTTTAAAACGTTGAAAAAATATTCCATGTTTTATTAACTCGTATGTATTTTGTTATCGTCACAGATACGAAATGTGGTTACTTACATACGTTTAATTTTATCTTTTTGTAATAGACATTAAAAAAACAATGATTCTTTACTTTTATTCTGACTGAATGTCATAAAAATCTATAAATGTAATAAGTTTAGTTATGTATCAAAAAAGTTGTTCTTGTTTTCTGTTTTGTATTTATAATTTAAGTGATATTTATTTTTTTAATATTGTTTTCGCATTGTATATTTTCAGGAGTTGCATCGCTAATATAATTAAAATTATGAACCCAGTCGGTTCAGTTTATAAATATGAGAAGCACAATAAAATGAAGAATAAATACATTTTTAAAAATTACATCTTTTAATTTATTTCTCACACCAGACCACACACAGCAATTAATAGAAACAGTAAGATTTCAGTAATTTTTTCTGTCTACTTCAAATTCTATTAAAAAAAAAACTTAACACTGATTTTTTAAAAACGCCAGATCTAAAACCTACTTTCATTCCACAAACACAGGTAAAATCTAGACCACATTTAAAAAGCGTCAGTTCCTATTTTGAATACAACTCTTTTGTATTATCATTCATTCTTTGATCTAGATACAAGTTAAATGTCCCGAGTAATATTCAACGAACGCTGAAACACTCATCTCTACTTGGTACTTTACAATTCATGGATTGAATGGGGTCATACTAAGAGGCTTTCTTTATACCACTCGCCATAGTAAATAGGTATTTGTTAGACCTTGCTTATTTACGAAAGAACTTACTGAAAGCCGTATTACACGGGTCATGGTTTTAGTAAAGTGGCGAGTGGCAAGTAACAATAGGCAGTGGAAAATAGGTATCTCTTTCATTATACTAGAAGTAATGGGGAAATTTTACCGTGGTTGCCGCGGAACTGTAATAGCGAAATTGCTGAACGATTCGCCCGAGTTCCGCGCGAAGTTGCCTGTTCTAACACCAAGATTTAACTATGGCGCTGTCTCTGTCGCGCGCTGTTCCGCTAATCTGCTCCGATACTCGGCTACACCGCACGAAATGAAGCCAACCAAATGCGGAAGTAAGCCGGCGTCACTATATAAATATTTGTACCTACATAACCTACAAGGCTCAGCCTACAGTATTAACTATTTATATCAGTTTACCAACCTAATAATTACTTACAATGTAAGGAAGGGCAGCCTCCCATACAAATGTGTGTAATAATAGCAACCACCTTGTCGCTTTCTTACGAGACACATACAAATAGACCCATCTCGGGTACAGTCAGCGAAATAAATTTGCAAACGGATTTTATACTTGTGGAGTAAATAGTTATCAAGCCGTTACCTGTGGCTTGGCGACGTCATGCCTCATCAGAAAGGTATTATCATGTTATCATGGTACATCGTCAGTTTATTTGCTGACTAATCTTTCGGTCCTATTTGGCGCCCTAAGCCCTAAAACAAAGGTGGTAGGTTATAGCCTCCTACACCTTTCAAACGTATTGAGAAAAATCCATATTGTGACCTCAAAAAATTAATTTTTACTTTAAATTCGGAACTAAAGTCTTGATCCTATTTTGTTTACATCAGTTATATCAGCCAATGGTCACTTGGCACCTAAATTTACCAATGGGATAGAAACGGAACACATACCTACATTGCCCAATGAGTAATGATAGAGAGAATTCTCTAAATGGGTTTGGGTGCCTAAACCTTCTACAATAGTTTATTATTTACACAGATACGTAATAAGACAAACTTATTCCGGCAATAGGTATTTTGCAGCCACGCAAACATTACTCTCACTACTAGACCGCTTCGGGCTGCAAGTTTACTATCGCAACGAACAACTGTTAGCCGTTTCTGACTGATGTTGATTCACTAGATATGACAATTGATTTATTAATAGGTAAATTAGAAGAAACGCGCACGCTCCGCTGGTAGTGTAGATCGTAAGCAATCTCACTGTTAAGCAACGTCGGGCGCGGCCGGCACTCGGATGGGTCAGCGCTAGTGACAAATTTCATACGCGTTTCCGTGCTTCAGAGGGCACGTTAAGCCGTTGGTCCTGGTTGTTATCGATGGATAACAGTCGTTAAACCTGGTTGGAGGCTTTTGGGGCGGTTTGACAACATCCGATACTGTCACTAACCCGTATCGCCTCTAATCCGCATTGGAGCAGCGTGGTGGAATTTGCTCAACCAAGATTATAATGACTGTGTCCGGTAGCAACCTTCTCCTGCCGAAACACAAATACTTGCTACAAGACCTGCTTCTCGGTGGGATGTGAGAGCAATGGTGGTACCTCCTCGGGCGAACTTTGGTATTTGTTGGTATTAGTCGGCGAATTGGGGTAGGTACAAATAGTACATAACTTACCTACATTTCTTAAAATTTCTATTAACACGAGTATAGTCTTATAAAATTTTATTTTATATTCTTAACGAATTTTCACAAAACAAAACCCCATTTCTTCCGTCTTTCTTTCACTAACAATGCCTCGTTTTTTGACGTTGACTATACAAAGGACTTACGTCTCTTGCCCTACCACAATTGTGGTTCAGATACGATCTCGCTTACATTACCGTCCCAGATGTCCTGACAATGAAATCCGACTTTATTTTAATATGAGTCACGATCGCGGTTAGCACGTGTCCTAGACAGTCAAAAACAATTTTTTTATGGTTTAAGATATACACCAATTTTTCGGGTTTCGAGTCAAAACTATACTAATCTCCCAGGTATCAAATGCAATGCTATGCTAGTTCTGAGTAGGTATATTCTGTCTATGCTTGTTCAACTTCACGCTGGCTAAATGTGGGTTATTTATTATGCTTCAAAAGCCTTACGAAAAATTTGAAATATACTTCGAGATATTTTCCGTCCAAACAGATCTGAATGCGTATGAAAGGGCGACCGGTAGTCAAATCTAGTTCTTTCAGGTCCTCTTTACGGTAATCGACACATTTTAGGATGTTGAAAAAAATAACCAATAAACTTCATCATATTTCTGAAAAAGTTGTAATTTCCAAAATACATTTAGGTACGTAATTTTTTCTCGATAGAAAAAAATTGCAAACTAAGATCTAAAAATATATTTAGACAGTTATTTTGTCCGATATTCGAAAAGTAATGGTTATAAGACTTACAAATAAATTTTAAACTTTAGAAATTTGAATTCGGTTTAGTTATTATTTGAATCCAACGTTATCATAAAACCAAACAGTCGCAAAAACATGAAGCTACTGACTAACGAACAAAATAAGATTCGCAATTTACACAAATTACACTTGTCACTTCCAGCATTAGCACTATATCAACGACAGCAAATATTAATAAGCCGCCTTAGGCAGTGTTGATTTATGTGTTTAGACACATTCGCTCGTATGAATATATTTTAACATATCACAGGCAGCCCTACAGACAGTTTGCGATGAAGCATCGGGTGTCATAACGTCGCTGAAATGAAATTGTTATTAGGCCTGTGAGGATTGAATATTAGGGCGACAAGGAATTTGTTTGTTTATGAAGCACATCTAATACTAATATATAAAGCTGAAGAGTTTGTTTGTTTGTTTGAACGTGCTAATCTCTGGAACTACAAGTCGGAATTGAAAAATTCTTTTTGTGTCTGATAGCTACATTAATGAGGAAGGT
>DWQK01003477.1:0-11518 GCA_018231225.1 Noctuana stator | reverse complement strand
GTACCGGCCGCGCCCGACGTTGCTTAACAATATGATCGCTTGCGATTCACACTGCCAGCGGGGCTATGCGCGCTTCTGGTTCTGTACTATAAAAGGACAAGTAGAACAATTTATATTCCGTTTTTCCGTCGGTAAGTTATATTAATGCCATTTTTGTTCGGTACATGACAACTTTTACTTAGTTATGTACCAAAAATACGTTATATTCAAATTTATCCGTTTAACCTATGAGAATTTCAAAAAATCCTATAAAATTTTTTTAGTAATTACATACCTATAATTGCTTATTTACACAATAAATTTAATTCTCTAATAACATTTACGGAGAAACTTAAAAGCTAAAATAAAGTTTCATTTCATTCCTCCCCATAATTCATCCCACGCATTTTTATTACAATAAATTTTATTTTTTGTTAATAACTATAATTTATTTTTATCAATCTCTGGAAGTGCTACAGTTTGGGAAATGTAAGCAACTGGGCAAAACAACCTCATTAGATTTCTGATACTGTAAATATTCCATTAGTCACTCTGCTAGCAAATAGTCATTTCTAATTACTAATTCAACTCGAAAACATAATGTGTTTGGAGGATAGAGACAATAATATAATTTAAGTACAATTTGAAAACATTACACTTGATGTAAATGCGTCGTCGAATGTGAACATTCTAAATAACATAATATATTGTGCAGCATCAACAGCCTTATGATATGACGTGCGTTGATCGCTGTAGAATCCAGTAGGTGGCAGTTGGCAATGGGGAAGGTACGTAACAAAGTCTAGGCAACACTTAGCCCTGTTACAATAGGTTTATTACAATGATTTTATCACATTTTCTTTGTTGTCAGATAGTGTGCGTGACATGTACTTATTAATTACACCAACGCAAACAGTGTAAGGCAAGGGGCAAAATTTATTTCAAAGTAATCGCGATTAATGGCTATTTGCAGTTCCGTGATAAATTACATTCACTAGTTTTAGCTACGTATTAGAATTATGACAGCGTGACATACGAGTGGAAAGCTAATGTCGATAATGTTTAATATTTTTTTTTTTGTATTAATTATAGATACGTATACCTACTTATTATGTATTATGACATGAGTGCGCAATAATTATTTTCATGTTCAGACGAATGATATGAAATAGGATACACGAAAAGTAAATTAAATTTTCCAGGTAGGTACGATATTGGTATATTGGATGATATTTAAAACGACACGAATTGTCTACACTTATGGTGCCATATTAGGCATTTCATTTTCTGTCCACTTATTATAATATATTGCATTTGTAAATTTTTAAATACAGTACATATATTGTATTTTGAATTAACATTCAATCGCAATATTTATTTGTCGTGAACTATGGTTCAATGACCACTATACGACAGATGTTACATATTGCACAATCACGACCGTAATTAAATAGCTAGGGAACATTGCCAGAATGTAATGTGCTTTCATTGGGCACCTATGCATACTCTCGCTTAGTGTGAAACTGTTATTTATAGACATGCGTGGGGAGTAACGTTCTAGCTTCTAGATCTAGCTAGACTAATAAACCTAATTATAGCCCTTATTTTTCAAGCCGTGATTATTAAAAAGATATATCTGCCACGGCCACGGCAAGAAATATTTGAGGCTGACGCTAACATTTCAGTAAGTACAATTTATTTAGGTATACTTTTGTAATATACAAGGTGCAAACAAATGCACCAAATAAAAAAATAATTAATAGCTATTTTAGCGCTAGAGCAGCGATTCTTACTTTTAAATTACTTTTGGATATTAGATATAAATAAAAGAAAAATAGACAGGGAGGGTCGGCGATTGCATAGACTATAGTATAAAAAAGAATTCTGCAAAGCAAATACACATTAGATACTAATAGTATAGTCTGGTATTTCTCAACGTAAAATCCAGCCCTTTTCTCGACAATACACCTTGCGGTTTGTCAAATGCGTGGTGTGTCAATAAATGCGTATTGTTGAGGAAATCAATAAGGAAATACGCACGTTGCGGAGGCTCGGCGCTGTGCAGTAATTATTTATTAATGTGTATGTACGAGGATATTTTTTCCTTTTTGCGTCAAGACCCATATACAGTTGGTAAATGTTTGTAAAGGTGTAAGGTAGAATAGGTACCTACATAGGATGAAGAACAATCAAAATTCGAAAGGGATTATTGTGTTTTGGTAAAAAAGAAAAGATCAAAAGGCTGTGATTTAATTCCTCGAGTGTAGAAACAAACCTTCGTACGGCCTCAGGTATGAGATAATATGGTTGTCAACAGGCTGGTAAACAGTAACCATCAGCTGGCCAGTAGGCTCGTTTGCTTTTTTCTGTTTTTAACAAAATAGTATATATATTACTAACTTTTTCTTTATCATTAGTGTAACATCGCCTGAAACCTTGGTCAAGTGTAAATTTTGTAAAAGGTTCTTTTATTCTTTAATTTTAGACCAAGGTTGTCATTTTGAAACTTAGTTTTTAAAACATACCTACTATTTATACCTACAGATGAAAAACAAAGTTATTAAAACCCTGGTTAAGGTATTTGCTCATTCTTAATGAGGGCCATTAAAAATGTTATAAAATAATTTACTCATGGAAAAAAAACAATTCATGATCGATTTAATTGTTTTTATTGCGAGCACAGTTACATACATAATATACACAGAAGAAGGTACACCTGAAATTGTTAAAATCTATTTTAATTGTGTGTTTGGTAGTTCATTTGCCCATACGCTGAATGGACCATTCCTGCTGGCAGAGCGGGCAGCGGTTATTTTGCTTCACCCACAGAGACATACAGCAGAAGTGGAAACTGTGGTTGCATTCACCCCAAACAACCACGCAGTCTTGTTTACCATATGAGTCTTTCTTGCTCTCACCTTGGCACCTGAGGCAAGCATCTGAAACAAACGAAAAGTAATTTAAGTTTTTTGTACATTCCATACATTCGAGAACCAATAAAAATTGCATTGCAATCTTAAAATTATGTTTACCTATAGTCTTAAAGTTTTTAGAATGCACGTTTCGTAGTCAGATCAAAATCTGCCTAGGCACATTACAGTGGCATTCAGCTTAGCTTCGTTTAGTTGTGCTTCGGTCACCCCTCAGAATAGATTTGCCCAAGCATGGTCGGACATAATATCGTGAAACGTATAGGTGAAAAGGTGAAATAGACGTATGGCGAAAATTTACAGACAAATAAAGGACTGCGGCCTTCGTGATGTGCCTAGGCAGATCTCGATCGGACTAATATCATAATTATGTAATTATAATATTTTTAAAATTAACCTTTGAAAGATAATGTAAGTGTCAATAATGTTTCTAGAAAACAACCATCATATTTTTGGATTGGATAAATGCACATTCTATATTATAAAATGCATATCTTTGCACATTTCTAGAACGTACAGAAATGCGCAACTACATTATAATGTATGTCTTAAATATGCAGGTAGGGCTAGTAGGTAGTCGCTTATAGTAAATATTCTATAAGTTTAATGAATATAAGACAAGTCACGTATAATAAACGCGCAATTAAAACATTTCCGCACGTAAAATTTCCATTTCCATGGCTAAAGACGTGGGTACTGGTACGTTATGTAATAAAATATGTATATGCAATTGATGATAATCTACTTGCAATAAAATCTAAGATATTCCCGAGTGGAAAGATCTTTAATGTTCGATACGGCATTTGAAAACATTAAGCGAATTCCTCGACGTCGAGTATATTCCACACATCATACGAATAGACCAGTCTTTATTATGCTATAGCCTTGTCATCGAGTTTAGTATAATTATTTAATAATTACATAATAACTTTAATATACAGTACCAAGTATTGGGAGACTTTTTATACGTACCTACACGAAAAACAATCTTTAGGCCAAATTTTATTAAAGCTTGTTGAGTTTTTTTCTTAATAAAACCATGAAGTTCCGTGGTTCAGCAGTGACTGAACCACAGTTAGGATGTCCCAAAACTTCATGATAGGTATACGCGCTCACGCTCAGTATACGCGTAACATGAGGCCCTTGACATACACCAAGAGACATTCGATAAGAATTAATTACTGAGACAATTTGCCTTTTCGATTCGAAAAGGCCTCGGTTTGTAGATACGAATGACTGACTAATGAAAAAATTAGTTCAATAGCTTTTGACACTTTCTAATTTGTAAGATTTAAATATTCTTGAACGGTGTTATAACAAACAATTATTACTGTGAATATTAATGTGACATTGCCGGATGCTTGTCGTGTCCTCAACGTAGTTGACCTACCAAGCTCCGTACACATTCTAGTCAGCAGCCACCACTTATTGCCACTTAAAACTTTTTGTTTGTTATTATTATGTCGGCATTTACTTACAAACATACCTATCAACTAACATGATAGAGGTACAGCTTAATATAGCTATTTGTAAACTATGAAACTTTTTGTTTACAAACTTTTCATTACAAGTGCTTATTAAGTTCAACAGTCCTTTCCTTGTGTCTACAAGTGATATCATCATTTTGTCTAATAGAGATTTGTAGAGATTTATGGTTGTAAAAGGAAATAAACCAAATTCACTAAGTATCTTTTGTAGGGTTGGTCAACCTGGTGGTGGATTGATATTATTTGATATCATTTTCGTTAAGACGAATATTACTACAAGAAGAAAATATTTTTGTAAAGTACTTGTAACATGTACGTATTATTTAAATAATAATAACATTAATTATACCACTAGACCATTAGTAAACCTTAAGGGGGTACAAAAATAAATAAATAATAATATTATGTTTCTATAACTAAAATGAACCGGTCGCACTAATAAATTACGAATACTGCATTAGGAACATTTTCAAACGTTTCCTCTTTGAACGTACGTTAATAAAATCTGTTGTTGTTAACAGACCAACACCTTTGAAGTTATAAGTAGTATCTACACATAATTTACTACAGTTTACGCGAATATTATGACTCGTGTTCAAAACAGAAATTAGAACAGATTCATAGAGGAAATGCATCACCCGCTTAATTATAACAACCACGTAACTCCGGTGTTTGCGATCCTTAAAAACTTGAAAATTTACCGAACCCATAGTACATTCAGAATGTTATACTTTTACGATTTTTTTACAATACGTACTTTATACAGATTTAAATACTGTAATTTTAATGTAAGACGTATGATAATAGGATTCTTTTTTAGTTATTTACAAGTTTTTTTGGATGGTGTGAATAGAACCTGGTACCTTCCCGGTTGAGCTGTACCAGTTCTACGTAGTAAATAGTTAGTCGCCATATTTCACCATCTTTTACCTATAATGGTATAACCCCGTATTCTTTATGAGTAACAATGCATTCACGAACGTCTCAGGTATAATAGAAGGCCTATACCTATCCCTATTTAATGGGTGTGGGTGTCCAAGGGATCATACCTCTTGTAATGTAGGGTGGTAACTTTATATCACGATAATAATTTGCAATCGTTTTGCAATAACATCACTAACTGCATAGTTCTTTACTTGTTTGAGTAACGACTATGTGGGATTGTAAATATTTATCGAAGCGACGCGCATTAGATTGTTGCATCCATATGCAAATGTTTGCAATGAATAAAGAATCAAATAATACTCTTACATAATGCAACTTTACACAAAACTTTTATGGCGTAGATATAACTGATATCACTTCATTATATACATTACAAACATCATCACGTCTTACTATTGTAAACATGTCTGTCAATAGTCACTTAACTATAGCCTAATCGGAGCACGACTCTGATATAAATTTTTAAGTCAGTAAGAAATTAAATTTGAAATCAGTTTTAAATTTTATTACAACATTTTTTTATTAGAAGGTCTTGTCGCATATATACGGATCGCAGGAAAAATATCTACCAATAGTGGTAAAATTCGTTTGTCACGGGAAATTAAAAAAAATTTGATTAGACTCGCTGAGGACATTTTAGGGGTTTCATACGATTTAAAATAGTAAATAAACTTTAACAATTGTGTTAGTAAGATATTGTGATGGCATTTATGATAATAGCCATAGATTGATAATAGCAATAATCAAAGTAATTATACTACCTATTACGAAGTATCATGTCCCATGCTGCGCAATAGAAATATTGCTTGTTTAAAATGTTTAATAGAATAATTACATAAATTGACACACCTTGACAGGTAGGTGAGTTAATGCATAATAGGCGACACATGATTAAATATTTGTTGCCTTTTATAATAAACTTACCTATGTACACACAAACCTAAATACGTAGGAGATAATGCTAGTGGAATCAGAGAAATGTACCTATATTAGATAGGTAGTAGATAGCCTATGTCGCTTGGTCTGCATTATATCTATTCTATCTATTCTATTTTTGAACTATAAAAACGGAAATGTGTAAGGTAACGCAAAGCTAATGAAATACGAGTAATATTCTTTCATCAGTGGCTGGTAATGCACGTACCTAAATAACCACCGCACATCCGCTGTGCTCTGATGACCTCTGCCGATACCATGGAGTTTTCTTTGGCTCTTATGCGCACGTTTACGTTTGAATCCTTAGTTATGAGCAGAGCGATTTTGTCGCGTATATTTTCAGATTTCCAAGTCACAAGATTTGCCGACATTTTTAATTTATTGACGCACTGTATAAATAAATGCATTTCATTACAGTTTACGTGCGTCATATACAGTTTTACGGTAATGAGATGAGATATTCATATAAATAACGCCAAATTTCCACTAGAGATAATTAAAAAACCTTAGAACTTGTATGTCTCTACTACTGCTAATACCACCAATCCGCATTTGGTGTATTGTGGGGGGAGACCCATGCCCAATGCAATGGGACATAAAAAAGGGTGAGGCAAGCATAATGTCTACTTATTTGCTTTTCTGTAGTTTTATTAAAGTTTTAGTACGAGCTGTAAGCGAAAGTGGACTTCCAAAAATGTTGTTTTATTAAGAAGACATTATTCTCGTTTTTTATTATTGAAAAGTAAGAAGTAATGGAGACCTTGTTACCGGTTAGCAGGTTTGTAGCGCGAACCGAACGTCGCGTCGCGACATGCGCAGGCGCAGGCGCCTCATCGATAATGCAACCGTGGCTGGGCATCGTGGCTCATCGTTAAGGACGTAAAGTAACAGTGGAATTTTACTTAACGGGAAAGATTTAAATGACTTGTTTATCAAGCGCGTGGTCTTCGGTAAAAGTTAAATTTTGATTACATTTTCGGCGTCTTGATACAGCCAGAATATGGACTTAATAATTCGCATAAATATTATCAATAAAAAACTGTTGCCATTTTTGTAAAATTCACTTTCCATGGTGTTTAGGCATACTTGTTTTTCTATGGTAGGTATATGTTTTACTTAAAAATTTATCTGCTTCTGAAAGTTAGTAATTAATATTTCAAAAATTTAGGACTTTAGTCATCATGTATTGTGATTTAACACCATTTCTCCCTAATAATAATAAGGGGTAATATGAAGTCAAAAGAAATATTAATTCACGTCCACCCGCGCAATGCCGGAGACGATATTGCATAAACCGAATTCAACTCGTACAGTGCAAAACACTCATGGAAAATTTAGACAGGATTACGTATGTATGTGTTAGCAAAGTAATTGGGGCCATTTGCTTGTTTATAGGTGTATTTGAAATGTTATTCCATACATAACCCTAGCCTATGTAGTTTATTATACAATTGAAAAAAAAACTATATTTTTAGTTAATTGAAATCTTGAATGAATTTTGAGACATCCTAATTTTAATAATTAATTTTAATATAAGTAGACTCTGTCAACGAATGGCAATGTGGATATTGGCGCACACGATTAGCTGTTATGCAAGCGTTTTCCATCGCATCTTTTTCTTGAATTTGTATAAAAAAGTTGTTAAAAAGGATTAATTTGTATATTTGTGAAACCTTGAAGGTAACTTTTTATTAATAGGCGTTATACCTAATTTCATAATTTCTTTTAAAAGTTTAACATATAAGTACATATAATACGGTGTTACCTTGATGAATTAAAGTTTTGATTTTATACTATAGGAGTTACCTAATATGAAAATGTCATTTAATGCTTACTTTAAGATTTAAGATTTAAGATTTAGAATATTTTAAAGTTATTTCAAAGAAATTATACGAGAACCTATCTCTTTTATTTTATGTGTATACCTATGTTTACTGTCCCAAATTCATGCACCAACCAAGCTTGTATGAGTTTGTAAAGATACCGAATTATCGAAGGTGCCTTACACTTTCACACATCAACAAAAACGTGACAGTGTGTGAGTACAACGTTAATATGTATACGTAGTTTTATTCATAATAAGAATGTTAAGAGTGTGATAATTTTATGTTAGTGTTTGCTAATATCCAGAGTCAGTGATGCTGAACCTTACTAAACAATCAACAAGGCCATTTACACAAAAATGATTCAACTGTGTACACTTTAATGATAAGTAAAATTTGTTTACAGCAAAAACAAGGTGTGGTGTGACCGCAATGGATTTAAAATAGGTGCATAAACTGAATTTCCAATACACATGGAAAATTTCCTTGCACCTGTTTGTTTGCTTGCATATTACATTTTGTTCATTACTAATTTCTTGCTACGGCTTAAGAGTCATAGGATCGTATTACTATGCCACGACAAGCGTATCTACTGAACTGATATATTTATTACAATTCTCTTTCATTAGCTATTTAATTCGTCTACTACGCTGCCCATATGCGACTTGGTAGAATTCATATGTCTTTCGAGAAAGTTATAAAGAATTTCAGCTGTTGCATTCCTTCTTCTTAGAGTAAGTGATGGTTTTATTAATAACACATAATTTTAAAAAATTGCAGGTGCGTCTGCGTGCGGGCATCGAACCCAGATCCAGCAGAACAGTAGGCCTCTATGTTCCCTATATAGGAAAACTTTAAAAGAGCCAATCAATCTGATCTGATCTTGGCTATTTTGTAGAGCCCAAAAAACTCTATCTTTAGACCTAAGGCTGCATTAAAATTAATAAATTGTGACGTTCGTAATTCTTCTCTCTTCTAGTATTTTCAATCAGAAACTTGGCACATAGACGCATATACAATTTCAAGTTATTGGACGTATGTACATTTATTTGGTTCTCTGATGTACACGATAATTCATACCGAAGGTCGGTGTAATGAAGAAATGCAAAACATTGGTTAATTCAGCGGATGAGCCCGAGTAAATTGCATATAGCCTTTAAAAGGAATGTCGGTGAGCTGTTAATGTAGTTAATGGTTTACCATCAATTTTAAAATATATGTTAGAGCACAGTTATTTCAGACAAAAGTATCTTTAAAAATAATAATAATGCAACATAGCATGAAGTAGGTATATAATAATATGCGAGTAAATAAATATATTCCTAACTGAAAAATTTTTTAACGTAGTATGTATTACTTCCCTACTTCCTAAGGTAATAGTAAGTTTATTTTTCATTTCCCAGTATTAGGAAGCTTTATACTGGAACGTACATAGTACCTAAGTACCTAGTTAATGCTATTGAGAATTTTTTTTATGTTGTAAACACTATAGATTAATCTAAAATAGGTAAAATTTTACCGAAGGAACAAACGACTTACATTTCTCATACGTGATGTGTTTATGTCGCGCCTACCTAATCATATACATATTTCTGCGTAAAAATTCTTACATTGGCGCCATCATGAGCGCACGTCGCACGATTAATACGGCTCATTAATAAGTAACTAACCGAACTGACTACTTTTACTTTGATAGTGGTGAATTAAGGATCGCATGCCGATTCCCGGTCGCGGTTATTTCCACCCTACTTAATGCGCAGTAAAAGTGTTATCGAGTCGTTAGATTGCTTTGAATTTTTTTAATGACACTAATGGTGTTCTGCGTCTCGTCTAGCCAATGCAATGTATGTAACTAACTAGTTGTCAGGTTAGAGTTGGGCATTATACGAATAACTTTTAATCTGAGTAGATAATGATTTGAATAAAAAATTATCCGTCCCTTAATTATTCGCCTATAATTTACTCATGAATAAATAATTATTCATATTAATTAATTCATGAATAAATGATTCGTGAATAAAAAGCAAGCGAATAAACTACTCGTGAATCATTAAGTCTATATTAGTGAGTTAGAAATAAAATATGACAAGAAAAAACCAACCTACCACCTTTCACCAAAAAGCGAAGAATATAAGTTAAATTACCTAACAATAGTGTCTGAAAGTAAGCATGAAAAAAAATTTTGTGATTTGAAATAAAAAGAGACTCACTTGCAATAGGTAATTGCATAAGTGTAACAGTTGTGTTTCCTAATGAAGCAAATGCAATAGTAGGGTATACACGAGTACAATAGAGTTGAATAGAGTCTGCAACCTGGAAGCGATATTTGTACACAACTTGTCTTATATTCTTGAAAGCTGAACACGTAATGAATACGATAACCAGAGCGCAGTTACAATTTATTATATTACATAAATATGTATGTATACTTTTTGTTATACCTAGCCGCATTATTGATTAATTACCTACTGACTGTCAGGTTTTTGCCAAAATACTCCATAAAGATGCCAGGACAAAGCAATAAGTGAGATGAAAAAAGTTTGCAAAGCTTGAAAAGAAACTAGAGATTTATTAGTAGAAGGAGAACATAGGTATGTTTAGGTACTAACAAAGAAATCTCGATGAGATGGCTACTGATCCTGATTAGTATTAAAGTTTTTCTTGAAATAACCTGGCAAGCAAGTGTGGTCAGAAATAGCCCCGCCGCGTTTACTGTACATCCTTATTTAGCGCAAGCGACGAGCCCAGAGTGGCGCCCTAAGAAACATGCTTTGAAGGCGCAAAGTTTTTTTTTGTCATTCCTTCGCAACCAGATTATAAATAGACGCATAGGCTTCTTCTGCTACATAGGTATATAAATAAATTTGTATACTTAATAGATTCTTAACTCATAGTTACTATGGTATCGTAGTCGCCATAATTAAAAACCCGTTTACGAATACCTACATCAATAAAAATAATATAATTTCTGTTAATTAATTATTATATAGCAAAGTTTCCCATTTTCATCAATATGACATGTACACAGATTTCTTAATTTTCAATAGGAAATAATTAAAGAGGTACAAAGGTTAAGAAAATCTCAAATTTTACAGGGATCGAATGCCCTAAATTGTCAATATAAATGAATTAAAACCAAAATACACATTTCTTCAATAACTCGTTAAATTGATTTATCTTGTGCACCCTCTTGTTTGAAATACAACCGGCTGAAAAGTAAGTATACTTTGCAGCCGCTAGCCAGTGTGAGTAAGCCAGGTGGTTCTGGATAACCTTGTGCGTCACTGTGGTCAAGGACATACTTATCTTGGTTTACAAACACAACGCAAATAACACGAATGTTTGAAATATTTTATAGACACTTCTTTCAGTATTAAAAAATGTTAGTTGTACGAGGCGTATACATTAGGAACTCATA